>UESW01003358.1:0-85238 GCA_900491605.1 Calamus simplicifolius | reverse complement strand
CTAACCCAACACAAGCACTCTGACTTGCAACGAGGTATATCAACCTCCACTGATTCAATCCACTGATTGAATCAGCAAACAATCAGAATAACAGTGTTTAAATAATGAAATGCTCCCCTGAGCAAATATACAAATGAAGTATAAAATAAAGAGTTAGAAAAGCCTGATAGTATTGCAGATGATTGTGGCTTTGGCTTTCTTCCTTCTTCTCTTTAACTCCTCTTGAAGTATTGAATCAGGCCTCAACAAGATTCTTGACCGTTGAAAGCTTTGGAGTTGAGATGAAGCTTTTTCTCCTTTTGTTGAATGTAGAAAATCCTTCGATTTGATCTTTGAAAAGCTCTTGGATTTTCTTTTGACTTTTGTGGATTGAAGATCTGGAGCAGTCGGAACTTCCTCTTTGATTTCACTCCTTTTGAATCACTCTACTTTGAGCTAGAAGATTTTTCCAATAAGCTCTGTTTTTCCCTCTTTTGAAAGATATTCTTTTCTCTCTTTTTGATTTTCAAAATCATGTGTGATATGAAAAGAGCTCCTCTATTTATAGATTCTGCAAAAATATATCCGTTAGAGACAAGGAAAAATAGCCGTTATTCAAAAATCTTACCATTGGAGTGACGTGTCATCGTGAAAAAATATCGTCCAGATTTGCTGGAGTCGACTCATGCTTTTCCCGAGTCGGCTCGAGCTCATCTTACCAAATATAGAAATGTTTATAAAGGTTAGGGGTCGACTCGCCAGAAATAAAGTGTCGACTCCTGATAGTCGGGAGTCGACTCGAGAAAGGCTTGGGGTCGACTCGCGAAGTGCAGAAAAACACTCTTCTGGTGTCTGAGCGGAGTCGACTCGCACAGTCAGGGAGTCGGCTCGATAGAATCAGGGGTCGACTCGACAATTTCGTGGGTCGACTCGACACAGATGCACATTTCTGTACACTGAGCGGAGTCGACTCTGAAACTCAGGAGTCAGCTCCGGAACGTATCAAAAATCAGAAACTTTTCTGATTGACATTAAAATCGTTCCAGATTCATTTTAATTCAATGTTTTGACTTGAATACAATAAAATTGACATTTAGAATTGATTCAAGAACTATTCCAAAAACATTGATTAAAACATGAATTATAACATTTCTTTTCGAAAGTTTGAATATTGAGCTTAAAGTTTCTTTCAAAATAGATTAGAGTCAAACTTTAACATTCTCATTGATTGTTCAAAATAAATTTGTTGCTCATTTACATAAACTCATTACATCTTTTAATAAACTCAATGGCTTTTAGTAATCATCAAAATCAAAAGGATTGGATCATATAATTTTTCTATAATCTTCCAACAATATGTATAATAGTCAAGAAAACTATTTCACACGCATAAGTTCGATTGTTTTTCTTAGGAATATTATTCTCGCAACACTAAACCTTTAGACCTGTTTGAGAATTTGCAAGACGTAGTTTTATAAATTCTCAAATTGTCCTAGTGGATAGTTTGAGATTATTTTTTGCGATATGTTAGTCTGCTATTAGTTATCATATTGAGATTGTGGTTTATTTTCTATACGTTCTCCTAGTATGGTATATATGCCACACATTTAGGAGAACATATAGGAAAATGCTGCTGAAATTTCAACGTAAACTATGATAATGAATAGCAAAATACCATATCACAGAAAATAATCTTGAATGAGATAGGACCTTACCTTTAGATATGAAGTGAAGATGGAATTAATTTAGGACACTTGCATACTCATGAAGTCTTGCGAACTCCATGTGGCACGGCCTTGCAAAGGAGGGACCTTGGCAGGGCCTGGCCTAATCAATTGGTTGCAATCATTAAAAATAAAATTGATCTATTGTTATAAATTTTTAAATAGTTATTATTTACCTTGGACGTGAACAATAACTAATTTATTTAAATTATTAATACTAATATTGTTTTAAATTATGGTTTTCTTTAATGGTTTACCAGAAAATTGTATAAGTTGGTAAAAAATGAGCGGACCTCGCTCGTGGATGTATGCAAGATTAAAAGATGGCTTGCTTAATCCAGATTTTTTGAATGGATTGGAAGAATTTATTGGATTTGCATGTAGTCAACCCGAATGGATGTATGGGCCTAGGATTAGGTGCCCCTGCAACTTATACAGGTGTCAGAATAAAGCGTAAAGGGATGTTGAAACTATGAAGGTGCATTTGTGTAAGAAGGGGTTTATCCCTGGGTACGATATTTGGTACTATCATGGTGAAACAGAGGAAATGGGTGCAGCTGTCATAAGCCAACAAGTTTCAATTCCCGTTGATGAACCATGTGCGAATTTAAACAGATATGAAGAAATGGTGATGAATGCATCGGGCAATGAATTCAATCAGAATATATTTATGAAAGAACCAAATCCAAATGTACAACAATTTTGATATGCTTCGTGTTGCAAATCAAGAATTGTATCCTGGTTGTGAGAGTCATTCCTAATTGTCTATGGCTGCTCGGTTGTTGAATATTAAGGCAGAACATCGATTATCAGAAAAGGTGTTCAATGTTGTAGCTGGAGTAATGAAGGAAGTTTTGCCAAACGATAATGTTTTAGCAGACAGTTTTTACTCAATGAAGAAGTTGTTGCGTGGCCTTGCACTCCCAGTTAATAAGATCGATTGTTTCTTGAACAATTGTATGATATATTGGGGTGAAGATTCAGACCTGAGATGTTGTAAGATTTGTGGGAAATCGAGGTACACCAACGATGAAGGCGGAGCTAGTACTAGGGAGGAAAAGTGTGCCTTACAAGAGGATGCATTACTTTCCTCTTACTCTACGCCTGCAGAGATTATACAGATCTAAGGTTATAGCTGCTGATATGAGATGGCATGCCGAACATAAATCTAAAGAAGATGAAATGCGGCATCCATCAGATTCAAAAGCTTGAAAGCATTTCAATGACAGTCATCCTGATTTCGCCTACAATATAAGGAATGTGAGATTAGGTCTTTGTACCGATGGCTTCCAACCATTTGGTCAAGCGGGCCAACAAGGTATTTGATAGTTTTGGTTCCAGGACCATCAAATCCAAAAGAAAAGATTGATGTCTTCCTGCAACCGTTGGTGGCCGAATTGAAAATGTTGTGGGAAACTGGAGTCATGGCCTACGACATTTCAATGAAACAAAATTTTTTCATGAGAGCTTCTTTGATGTGGACAATCAGTGACTTCTCAGCATATGCAATGTTGTTGGTTGAAGCACTGCTGGGCGTATGGCGTGCCCTTGATGCATGAATGATTCTGATGCATTCACATTGTAGAAGAGTGGCAAGCAGCATGGTTTGATAATCATAGAAAGTTCTTGCCTTCAAATCATCCTTATAGGCGGAACTTGATCGCCTTCCGAAAGAACAAAATTTTATTTTTTTAAAAAAATTTCTCGTTGCAATTTTTTTTAAAAAAATAAATTTATAAATTTGCGATGCAATAAATTATCGTCGCAATATTATGACTCATCTAACTGTGTCGCAATATTGCGACGCATAGAACTGCATCGCAATATTGCAACACATTTATTGGTCGCAATATTGTGACGCATTTAGATGCATCGCAATATTGATTTTAGCGACGCCAAAATGCATCGCTAAAGCAATTTAGTGACGCATTTCGGTCATCGCTGTAAATTCCATCGCAAATTGCTATTCGTTGCAGTTTCATCGTTAATTAGTGACGCCTAGCGACGCAACGGAATGTGTCACTATTTTGACCAAAAATTTGTCGTCGTAATTTAGCAACGTATTAGCGACTCAAAATTGCGTTATAATTTTGCGACGCATTGCGTCGCAATTTTGCGATGCAAACTGCATCGTAATTTGGGATGCGCAATATTACAACGCAGTTAGATGCATCGCAATATTGCAATGCAGTTAGATGAGTCGCAATATTGCGAAGCATTTATTGCGTCGCAATATTGCGATGCAATATGCGTCATAAATTGCCATTAAATGTATAGCGCAATGGCCATTGAAGACCGTAACAACCTCTACTAGCTACTTTGTTAATGGATATAAATTTCAAATTGAACGATTAGCGTCTTTAAGAGGCACGTAGAACTGGGGTATATGTTTCAAGGGAGAAAGTATTGGAGCAAATATGATAGATTATTATGGAAAGTTAGTAGAGGTGGTTGAAGTTGAATATCCCGGTTGGCCTATCAAACGAACCGTATTGTTTCGTTGTGATTGGTTTGATGTGGGTAAAAGGGTTCATTACGACTACAATCTAGTCGAAGTCAATCATCGCCGAAGATTGCAGAAATATGAACCATTCATCCTTGCATCCCAAGCTCAGCAAGTGTTTTACTGCGGATATCCAAGTTTGTGCAATGACAAGCGAGATTGGTGGGCTGTTTCTAAAATCCTCCCACGTTCAGCAATCATATTAGAGGAGAGTTCATCAAGTCAATCACCTGAGTGCCCCGCATTTCAAGAGGATAAGATGGAAATGCATGCAATTGAGGACGATACAAGGGCTCTTGAAACATCAGTTATAGATCCTAATGGTGATGTCCAAGAAATTGAGGATGCAAATGTTCGATTTCCTTCCGATGATAATGACACAGAATCGCAATCCGATACGGCATCGATGTTGAACCAACATTTGACGAAACAAATGACACTGATTAAACATAGAGGTTTATTCAATTTCAATTTATTTTTATAAGTGCTAAATTTTTATATATTCAATCATTATTCGTAATTATATTGCATGGTTCTTTAGTATTTTCAGTATGTCGGGCCGAGATAGATCTTCCACCGATGGAAAGAGTGAGCAGGGACGTGGCCCTGCCGCATCGGATCACTTCATGAGCATTGGAGATGGAGAGTTCAGATCTGCAGCCTTCGAGTCTCATAGCCGATTGGCATAGACATCTGAGAGTTCTTCCCATATCGACCGCATCATACTTTGACTGGATGTTGATGGACAGTAAGTATATAATTGTAAATATATGTTTATGTGTTACCGGGCATTTACTTATAAAAATGGATTTTTTTGCAGCTTTATTGAGCAGCATTCTGTATCGAGCCGGATCAGCTCTATATTCAAGATCCATGCTGATCCCACTGGCTACGATTGGCATCGGCTATGAGGGAGTTTTATTTTTCAGATTTTAGGTAAACTTATTAAATACAATTTATTACTGATTTAAAATAACTTTATCGTAATATATTCTTAGACTAACTGTTTATTTAGATATAGAAAAAGTTTACGTGGGACCCAACCATCCATGATGCCATTAGGGCAGCATGGAATGCTCTTGCGGTATGCTGATACTCCGATATGCTTCATCATTGGAGGAGATCGGGTGATCACCCTGTGCTTGCCGGAGGGTATTTGGCATGACTTGCAGCAGGTATGGTAGTCTGAGGCCTGGCAAAAGAGGTCCGCATCAGCCATCACGAACCACCGATCTGAGAAGGCCGGTCATGGCACGGGCTCTTCTACCACATGCGGGGTCCATTTCCATTCAGGAGCAAAGACGCCGTATGGTAAAAAAATATAAATAATTTAATTACTAATTTAGTCATTTGCAAATACTTACATTATATCATTTATTCTGCTTTTGTAGTCAGAGCGGGAGGGCAAAGATCCTGGTGAGTTCAACTTATTCAGGGCAACACACACTAGGAAGGATGGTACCTGGGTCGAAACACGATCACATGAGGTTGCGGTAAGAAATTTGACTTATGTTGTAACTGTTTAATTTCTACACCTTTATTCAGGTTTGTATAATGATTCATTTATCGTTGATTCTATAATTCAAAGGTACGAGTCGAGGAGCTTCAGTCCTAGGCATCGTAGGTCGACTCCACTGATGGGGGGCTGCCCGTCGAATTCTCATCAGAGGAGAGTCGACATGTGTTTTTGAAAGCTGTTGGTGCTCAGCCGTGAGACCGTAGGGTCTACGGTCTGGGCGCTAAAGCTTCTAGATATTTTTCTGACTCCACTTCGCACTATTCTGGCGATATTCATCCTGATTGTTCAGATAATATTCGAAGATCTATTATGGAGGAGGTTCGGCAGGAGGTTTGACAAGAGCTTGCAGACATGAGAGAGCAGATGCATCAGATGCAAGATTTGGTTCGCCAAATGTTGCAGGGTTCATTCCAGCCTCCGCAGCCTTCCCTGATCGTGACAGTGGGGATTCTTGATGTTTTTTTTCCTATTTTATGTATCCAAAATTTTCATTATTAGTAAAATAAAATTTTATACATTATCAAAAATTTTATGATGAATGCTTCGATCAATATTTTTGGATATTTAGCGATAATGTTTGGATTGTGTTGGCCCATATGACAACCCAAGAGGGGGGGGGGTGAATTGGGTTCTTTAAAAAAATTTAACCTCTTAAAAAAAATTGTTTGCTTAAGATGAATGAAAGTAAATGCAATACAAATATAAAGCACAATCAATGAGATAGAGATAGAGATAGAGACAATAGAAGCACGACAAACACAACGATTTTATAGTGGTTCGGTGTATCCAACACCTACGTCCACTCCCAAGATCCACTTAGGTCCACACTATAATCTCCTCGATTACAGCCGAGTTGTTTTACAAGCTCACAACCCAAACTTGTTGTTTTACCCGGGATCACAACGAACCCAGCCGGTTTTTTGGGCTCACCAGCACACAACCCTAAACTCAAGCTAATCTAGCTTGACCCGAGGTATACAACCTCCACTAGTTCAATCCCTTTGATTGAACTAGGCAATAACAAAAAGAATATAGTTTTTCAAAGATACACAGTTCTCAATGAGCAAATATTCAAAAATAAGTAAACAAGTTTAGAAAAGCCTGATTTGAAGTTGTTTGGCTTTGAGCTTTTCTTCTTTTCCTCTTCTCCCTTTGGAATGATGAATCAAGCCTCAGCTTTAATCCCTTACAGTTTGCAGTTGAGAAGATTGGAAATGGAAGAAACAGAGCTTTTACTTCAATTTGGAAAATCCACCGATTTTTTGATTTGGGGCGCCTTGGATTCCTCTTTGAGCTTTTTGGAGGGGAAGGATTTGAGTTTGAATGCTTTTCTCTTGGATTTCAGGCTCAGGGTTTCTCGGATTTTTGATTTGAAAAATTTTCTATTTTTTGTCTCTTTTCTCTTTTTTTTTCAAACGTGTGTTTTCTCCTTTTTATAGATTTTATTCAATCCGTTTTTGGGATGAAACTAGCCGTTGGAGTGTACCTGGAAACAAAATATATCCGTTAGAAATTAGGTAAAAGGAAATATTACCGTTAGAGCTGATCTGGCATTTTAAATTTTTGTCCCAGTCAGGTTGGAGTTGGCTCCAACTTTTCAGGTGTCGGCTCCAGATCGTTTTACCAAAAATAGAAATTTCCGAGTTCGTTGAGGAGTCGGCTCTGAAAAAGTAAGTGTCGGCTCCCGAAAACTGTAGGTGTCGGCTCCAGGATGCTCAAAAAACAAGCGTTCTGTCCCGCATCGGAGTCGGCTCCGACACTGTAAGTGTCGACTCAAAACTCTAGGTGTCGGCTCCAAAACTCTAGGTGTCGGCTCCGGATCGTATCAAAAATCAGATTAAAATTGAATTGGCCATGGGGTCGGCTCCAGATTTTCTAGGTGTCGACTCCAAGCTCTGAAACTTTGAAATCTCTAATTTGTATTTGATTCAAAATTCATTTCTTAATTCCTTTAAATTGATAAAAAAGTTTAAGTCCTGAAACACTTATAAAATCCATTAGTAATCAAATAAATATACTCAATTTCTTTATTAATCATCAAAATCAATAAATGGATCAACAATCTCCCCCTTTTTGATGATTATAAAAACATTGAGTATATGCATAGAATTCTTAAATTAAAAAATTATCAAGGAAGTGATCTTCACGAGTAAGCTCCCCCTGAATAAGGTAGCTCCCCCTATGAAGTTCAAATTATTCTTCCTCTTACTTTACATATTTGGTACTTAAGATTTCTTTATGCATAGTCAAATCAATTTGATTATTAATCCACATCAATTAAATAACTCAAATCATATTAATCAATTAACTTCATTAATGTTTTCATATTAATCAATTAATGCAACATAACTTTCTCCCCTTTAATGCAATTAACAATATAACTTTCTCCCTCTTAATGCATATACAACCATAATTCTCTCCCCCTTTTTTGTAATCAACAAAAAGGTAAAGAATATTTCACATTGCATCAAAAGATAATTTTCATTGCATCAAAAGATAATTTCATTTCAACAAAAGTCAAGTATTACATAAAAAAACTTTTTATTACATCAAAATACTCATTCATCAAAATATAGCCTTCATTACATCAAAATATAGCCTTCATAAACTTCATTACATCAAAATGTAAACTACATTTCATCAAAATTAAACATTCATTACATTAAGATATCAACATTAAACATTCATTACATCAAAAGTTCTTCCTCACTATTCTTGTTAAATGATCTACAATATTTTTCATTCCATCACATTGAAGCTTAACATAGTCTTTAAGTCTCTCATCAACAAATGTGCAAGCTGTTAAGATTTTATCTTGAAGTTCGGCGTTGCACCTTGAATAAGTTTCACTATCTCCACAAATCTCTTTAAGTTCTTCAAAGATGTTCTTCAAATCACCACTTAAAGATTCTGCAAGGAGTTGAGAGTTGATTCAATTTTTGCAATCCGATCATCAAGTGAATAAAGTGATTCTTTTATATTCATGAATTGACTGTCAAACTCATCCTTCTAAGCAGCAAACAAACTTTTTAATTGCTCCATTTGAAGGTCTGAGTATCCAGCTGAAGAAGTGGATGGTTGATCATTAACATGTGCAGGTGCAGGAGTAGGAGCAGGAATGGGACTCCTAGGCTATGGAGAAGGAACCCTAACTGATGGTCCAGCCTCGCAAGGCTCAGAAACTCTCGGCACAGGGGCTCTCTCATCAAGGTGTCCTTTCCTATCCCACTGACCATTCACTTTAGCAAAACCCATCCGATGAAATGTTGCCAAACTATAGTAGTCGGTGTGCCTCAGGTTCTTAGATGGTTCATTCTCTTGAATTACAACCCCTTGGCTCCTGAAAACCATAGTAAGCACCATGCCATACGGTAGGGGTGATCTTCTCTTCCCTCCAGCTTCCGCCATATAAAATATCATCATAGCTGCAAGGTTGATTGGCTATCTAGTCAAAACACTATCCATAACAACAATGTCTCGCTCCGAGACATACTCAAACCGACCGATCTTCGGAAACAAAATTCTACTGCAAATGTTGTGTAATAATCTCAATTCCAAGGGCAATTGATTAGCCCTAATCTCCTCAAACTCTGTCACTTCCCTTCCTAACATCCTTGAAAGAGCCGCTGACCTATCACTATGCATGTCAGCTGCTAAACCGGTAATTGGGATGCTAAGGAGGTTTCCAAGCTTTTGAAAGGTAAGGTGAATCCTCTTATTTCTTACTGAGCTAACTAAACCGCCATCACTTCTAGCTAAATTAAAATAAAATTCTTTTACCAAGGCTGGATAAGTGGGAACATCAAGAGAGCAGAGCTTATCCAGCCCATTTCCTTTAATTGCCTACCGATTGAGAAACCCTCGGTTTCAAATAGGTCAAAATCAATCTTTCTCCCTATTGTGATAACCCTCCCGGCTAAGGTATCTACCTGAGTGAAAGAGGTGTTGGGGTTGTCTGAATCTGTGGACGAATCACTGCTTGAAGTCGGCTCACGAGTGGGACGCGCGCACCATTTTCCCTTGGTCACCGGCGCTCCAACCACTGATTCCCTCCTTTTGGGTGCTATTAGATCTTTGGAAGTTTCGATTTGGATGGAATTAGAGGTGGGAAAGTTTTGGAAGAATTTTGGAGGTGTTTGGTTAGGATTTGAGAAGTTATGAAATGATGAGGTGTCGACTCTGCCCTAATAAATCAATTTTGGAATCCCAGGTGTCGACTCCCGCAAAGTCGGGTGTCGACTCCAAATCGCTAACACAGTCAGCGTTCGAACTAGAGTCGGCTCCACTTATACGGGTGTCGGTTCCAAGGTCAAGGACCGAGAGCGACACAGTCAAAGGTGTCGACTCCTCATTCTGAGGTGTCGACTCCAAAGACAGTTTCAGAAAAAAAATAATTAAGATTCAAATGACTGAAACTTGTCAAAAAGAGTTCAATAAAAATTTCAAAAAATCTTTGAAATATCAAGGATCAAATAGCTCAAATGACTAGATAATTTGTCCTTAAAATTGTGAGAGATTTTCAAGAAATTTATAGAAATCTAGATTCTCATTCCTTAGGGTTTCAAAATCACTCTAAAGGGTCACATATTCCTAATTCACCTCTAAGATAATAAAATCTCTCTTCATTCAAGGGTTTTGTAAATATGTCAGCTAATTGTTCCTCTGTATTAACATATTCAAGATAGATTTCATTATTAGCTACATGTTCTCTTATGAAATGATATCTAATTTCAATGTGTTTTATTCTTGAATGTTGAATTGGATTTTTAGTCAAATTTATTGCACTCGTATTATCACATCTAATTGGTGTTTTATCAAGGGTTATGCCATAATCTTCAAGTTGCCTCTTAATTAAAGGATTTGAGCACAATAACTTCCAGCTGCAACATACTCTGCTTCAGCAGTAGATAATGCAACAAATTTTGCTTTTTGCTAAACCAAGAGATTAAGTTACATCCTAAGAACTGACATGCACCACTTGTGCTTTTTCTATCTAATTTACATCCAGCATAGTCAGAATCAGAATATGCAATTAAATTTAAAGTTGAGTCTCTAGAGTACCATAAACCTACATTTTTAGTTCCACTTAAATATCTTAAAATTCTTTTTACAGTAATTAAGTGAGATTCTTTAGGTTCAGATTGAAATCTAGCACATAAACAAACTGCAAACATAATATCTGGTCTGCTAGCTGTTAAGTAAAGAAGAGATTCAATCATACCTCTATAATGTTTTTGATCTACTTTCTTACCATCTTCATCTTTGTCCAATTTGCACGAAGGACTCATAGGAGTTCCAAGTGGCTTGATTGATGAAAATTCCTTCTTTGCTTTGTTTGATTTGAAGTCCTAGGAAGAAGTTGAGTTCTCCCATCATACTCATTTCAAACTCACCCTGTATCAACTTAGCAAATTCTTGACATAACAAGTTGTTAGTAGCACCGAATACAATATCATCGACATATATTTGTACTACTAATAAATCTTTATCTTTTCTTTTCAAAAATAATGTTTTATCAACATTTCCTCTTACAAAATCATTTTCAATTAAAAATTTACTTAATCTTTCATACCAAGCTCTAGGTGCCTGTTTCAAACCATATAGTGCTTTGTGTAATTTAAAAACATGATTTGGAAATTCATGATCTTTAAAACCAGGTGGTTGTTCAACAAACACTTCCTCATTATAAATCCATTTAAAAATGCACTTTTAACATCCATTTAAAATAAATTGATATGCATATGACATGCAAATGCAAGTAATAATCTAATTGCTTCAAGTCTAGCTACAGGTGCAAAGGTTTCATCAAAATCAATTCCTTCTTCTTGATTATATCCTTTTGCAACTAATCTAGCTTTGTTTCTAATTACTATGCCATTTTCGTCTAATTTATTTCTAAATACCCATTTTGATCCTATAACAGAATAATCTTTAGGTCTATCTACAAGAGTCCAAACATTATTCCTAGTAAATTGATTTAATTCTTCTTGCATAGCTAACATCCAATTATTATCTTTTTCTCCTTCTTCAATAGTTTTAGGTTCAATTTGAGATACAAATGCAAGATGATTATTGATGTTTCTCATTGATGATCTAGTTCTTACTCCTTGAGATGGATCACCTATAATTAATTCTCTTGGATGACCATAGGCATATCTCCAATCTCTAGGTAGATCTATATCATTATGATTTGCATCAACAACATCAACACTAGGATAATCATTATCTTTAGCTTCTTGTTCATGATCTGAAGATACATCTATATTCAATTTTTAATATCTCTTTCTAGAATGTTTGTATCTTCCTCATCATCAATCTTTTCAGAACTTGATGCTAAAGATTCATCAAAAATTACATGAATAGATTCTTCTACAACTAAGTTTCTCTTGTTAAATACTCTATAGGCTTTACTAGATGTTGAATATCCTAAGAAAATGCCTTCATCAGATTTTGCATCAAATTTTCCTAGATTATCTTTGCCATTATTATGAATGAAACACTTACAACCAAATGCATGAAAATAACTAATGTTTGGTTTTCTATTATTCCATAGTTCATAAGGTGTTATCTTAATGATTGGCCTAATTAGAGCTCTATTAAGAATGTAGCATGCCGTATTTATAGCTTCCACCCAAAAGTATTTTGGTAGGTTGCTTTCACATAGCATGGTACGAGCCATGTCTTCTAAGATTCTATTTTTTCTTTCAACTACTCCATTTTTTGCGGTGTTCTAGGTGCTAAAAAATTATGATGAATGCCATTTTCTATGCAAAAGTTTTCAAATAAATGATTTTGAAATTCAGTGCCATGATCACTTCTTAGAGACACTATGGTGTTGTTTTTCTCATTTGTGACCTTCTTGAAGAATTTCAGAAATAATGGAAAGGTCTCATCCTTATGAGCTAAAAACAATACCCAAGTGTATCTAGAATAATCATCTACAATCACAAGATCATATTTCTTTCCTCCTAGACTTGTGGTTCTAGTAGGTCCAAAAAGATCCATGTGAAGTAGTTCAAGAGGCCTAGAAGTGGAAACAATATTTTTAGTTTTGAAAGAATTTCTAGTTTGTTTTCCAAATTGACATGCATCACAAATTTTATTATTTTCAAAATCTAGTTGTGGAAGTCCTTTTACTAAATCCATTCTAATTAATTTTGAAATAAGGTGTGTGCTTGCATGACCTAATCTACGATGCCACAACAAACCAATCTCATTCAATTAGCATTATTAGCAACTAAGCAATGATTACTAGTAGACAAATTGTCTAAATCAATCAGGTATACATTACCATTTCTATTTCCAATAAAAACAATACTATTATCAATGGGATTAGAAACTGTGCATATAGAAGATTCAAATGATACTTTAAAACCTTTATCACATAATTGACTAATGCTAATTAAATTGTGTTTCAAGAATTAACATATAAGACATTTTCAATATATGTGGAGGAAATTATTTGAATGTTACCAAACCCAAGATTTGGCCTTTGCCATTATCATCAAATGTAACTACTCCTCCTCTTTTGCTTTCAAGTGTGATGAATTGATCCTTGTCACCCGTCATGTACCTTGAGCAGCCGCTATCGAGATACCACTTTCGCTTTAATCTTTTGGCCGCAAGACACTCCTGCAAAAATAATTAAGTCTTATATTTAGGTACCCAAGCCTTCTTAGGTCCTTCATGGTTAGTAGCATAAAAGACTGTTCCTTTGGGAACCTATATCTTCTTTCCTTTATTATTTAACTTCTTGTCAATTTTCTTAAAATTGCATTCAAAAACTTTGTGTCCCTTCTTGTTACAGTAATGACATGTAACATTATCATTGTTTTGTTCCTTTCTAAAAAAGTTTTTGATAAATTTTTGCTTTAAGTTAGGTCTATAACCTAAACCAGCCTTATCATATATAGCTCTTTGATTACTTAACAATAAATTAAGTTTTTCACAACTATAAGTGAATTTATCAACAATATTTATATTTATCAACTTCCTTCTTTAGTTTATCATTTTCATTGAAAATTGATTCTTTTTCTTTTGACAGATTTTCATTTTCAGATTTCAGCACTTTAGTTTCATTATTAAGATTTTCTTTTTCTTTAATGAAAGTTAAATTTTCATTTTCAAAGACTTATATTTCTTTTTCAAAACTTTAAAATCATCAACAAGTTCATTAAAAGCATCAAACAATTCATCAAAAGCAAAGTCATCACAAGGATTTTCGGAACTTACCTCACTGTCGTCGTTTGCCATAAAGCAAATGTTTGCAACTTCCTTTTGATCTTCCTTTGAAGAAGATTCATCACTATCACTCTAGGTTGCAACATAGGCTTTCTTTTTTTCTTAAAGGTCTTTTTCAGTTGAGGACAATCATATCTATAATGCCCCGGTTTCTTACATTCATAGCAAATCAAGGGCTCTTTCTCTTTGTCCTTGTCCTTATCTTTTTCTTTTTCTCCTTCCATCTTAGCTCCAAATTTCTTTTTGTGGAAGGGTTCTTTCTCCTCATGAATTTTTGAATTTTCTTGCTAGAAGAGCTGTCATCATCATCATCATCATTTTCACTACAGCTCTCCTCACTTTTAGCAGCCTTAAGAGCTATGGTCTTTTCTTTTTCACATCCTCTTCTATGTGCTGCTTCATGATCAATTCATGGGTCATTAGAGATCCTAGAAGCTCCTCTAAGGGTAAGGTATTGAGGTCCTTTGCTTCTTGGATTGCTGTCACCTTCGCTTCCCACATTCTTGGAAGTGACCTGAGAATTTTACGAACAAGTTCAGAGTTAGAATGTTTTGCCTAAACTTTTCAAACCATTTACAATATCAGTAAATCTAGTGTACATGCATGCTATAGTTTCAGTTTGTTCCATGCTAAATAATTCATATTTGTGCACTAGAATATTGATCTTAGATTCTTTAACTTGATTGGTACCCTCATGGGTAACCTCTAATCTATCCCAAATCTCCTTTGCAGAATTACATGTAGAGATTCTATTAAATTCATTAGAATCTAAAGAGCAATACAAGACATTCATGGCCTTAGCATTGAGCTGTGCCATTTTCCTATCATTATCATTCCAATCCCTTTTGGGTTTAGGAACAATAGTGCCATCAACAATGTGTGGGTGTACTAGGTCCATTAGTTATAACACCCCATAATTCATAATCAGAAGCTTGAATTAATATCCTCATTCTTGCTTTCAAATGAATAGTTGGAACCATTAATAGGGGAGGTCTATTCGTAGAATGACCTTCGGCAAATGATCCAACATGAGCTGCCATTTGGATCTTTAGCTCTTGATCGTGTGATCAAAATCTAATGAGCACTTGCTCTGATACCAATTGTTGGCCCAGATGACAACCCAAGAGGGGGGGATGAATTGGGTTCTTTAAAAAAAATTTAACCTCTTAAAAAAAATTGTTTGCTTAAGATGAATGAAAGTAAATGCAATGCAAATATAAAGCACAATCAATGAGATAGAGATAGAGATAGAGACAATAGAAGCACAACAAACACAAAGATTTTATAGTGGTTCGATGTATCTAACACCTATGTCCACTCCCAAGATCCACTTGGGTCCCACACTATAATCTCCTCGATTACAGCCGAGTTGTTTTACAAGCTCACAACCCAAACTTGTGTTTTACTCGGGATCACAACGAACCCAGCCGGTTTTTTGGGCTCACCAGCACACAATCCTAAACTCAAGCTAATCTAGCTTGACCCGAGGTATACAACCTCCACTAGTTCAATCCCTTTGATTGAACTAGGCACAAACAAAAAGAATATAGTTTTTCAAAGATATACAGCTCCTCAATGAGCAAATATTCAAAAATAAGTAAACAAGTTTAGAAAAGCCTGATTTGAAGTTGTTTGGCTTTGAGCTTTTCTTCTTTTCTTCTTTTTTTTTTTACTCTTCTCCCTTTAGAATAATGAATCAAGCCTCAGCTTTAATCCCTTACAGTCATTGCAGTTGAGAAGATTGGAAATGGAAGAAACAGAGCTTTTACTTCAATTTGGGAAATCCACCGATTTTTTTGATTTGGGGTGCCTTGGATTCCTCTTTGAGCTTTTTGGAGTGGAAGGATTTGAGTTGAATGCTTTTCTCTTGGATTTCAGGCTCAGGGTTTCTCGGATTTTTGATTTAAAAAATTTTCTAATTTTTCGTCTCTTTTCTCTTTTTTTTTCAAACGGGTGGTTTCCCCTTTATAGATTTTCTTCAATCCATTTTTGGGATGAAACTAGCCGTTGGAGTGTACTTGGAAATAAAATATATCCGTTAGAAATTAGGTAAAAAGGAAATATTACCGTTAGAGCTGATCTGACATTTTAAATTTTTGTCCCAGTCAGGTTGGAGTCGGCTCCAACTTTTCAGGTGTTGACTCCAAATCGTTTTACCAAAAATAGAAATTTCTGAGTTCGTTGAGGAGTTGGCTCCGAAAAAGTAAGTGTCGGCTCGCCATCGTCAGGTGTCGGCTCCCAAAAACTATAGGTGTCGGCTCCAGGATGCTAAAAAAATAAGCGTTCTGTCCCGCATCAGAGTCGGCTCTAGACACTGTAAGTGTCGACTCCGAAACTCTAGGTGTCGGCTCCAGATCGTATCAAAAATCAGATTAAAATTGAATTGGCCATGGGGTCGGCTCCAGATTTTCTAGGTGTCGACTCCAAGCTCTGAAACTTTGAAATCTCTGATTTGTATTTGATTCAAAATTTATTTCTTAATTCCTTTAAATTGATCAAATAAGTTTAAGTCCTGAAACACTTATAAAATCCATTAGTAATCAAATAAATATACTCAATTCCTTTATTAATCATCAAAATCAATAAATGGATCAACAGATTGAATGCAATGAAATTGTATTAAGAGCTTTAAATAATATTTTATTTTTTAAAAAAAATTTCTCGTTGCAATTTTTTTAAAAAAGAATTTATAAATTTGCGATGTATTTGCAACGCATATTGCGTCGCTAAATTGCGACGCAATAAATTATCATCGCAATATTGCGACTCATCTAACTGCATCGCAATATTGCGACGCATTTAGATGCGTCGCAATATTGATTTTAGCGACGCCAAAATGCGTCACTAAAGCGATTTAGCGATACATTTCAGTCGTCGCTGTAAATTCTGTTGCAAACTGCTATTCGTCGCAGTTTCATCGCTAATAAGCAACGCCTAGCGATGCAACGAAATGCATCACTATTTTGCGACCAAAAATTCGTTGTCGCAATTTAGCGATGCATTAGCGACTCAAAATTGCATTACAATTTTGCGTTACAATTTTGCGACGCATTTGCGATGCATATTGCATCACAATATTACGACACAGTTAGATGCGTCACAATATTGCGACGCAGCTAGATGAGTCGTAATATTGTGATGCATTTATTGCCCAAATTGCGACGCAGTTTGCATCGTAAAATTGCGACACAATGCGTCGCAAAATTGTAACGCAATTTTGAGTCGTTACTGCGTCGCTAAATTGCGACGACGAATTTTTGGTCACAAAATAGTGACACATTCCGTTGCGTCGCTAATTAGCGATGAAACTGCGACGGATAGCAGTTTGCAACTGAATTTAGTGACGACCGAAATGCATCGCTAAATCGCTTAGTGATACATTAGCGGTGCATTTTGGCGTCACTAAAATCAATTTTGGTGGAACTCAACGGTGAAAGGTTCTTGCAAGGATGGCCTTCTTCTCCCAGTAGCCAATTTTCTCATTCAAGGCCGCTGATGGAACTTGAACAATCTCAGAAAAATAACCCTTTAGTTTTGCCACCACAGCCGGCGAAGGGGAAGGAGATACCCATGCGAAGCCAGTATCCACTGCCCTCCTTCAAGGCTTCTGTCCCACCATGGCTTCATCCGCACCTATAGAAGTGAGGGGAACCGTTTCAACCATTATTCGAAGAGGTATGATCATAGAAAACGATGAAGTTCATCAAAGATCAAGCAAGCAAGCACCCTAAGCTCTAATCTTAAAGCACAGTTCAAACAAAGCAAGCACATTGTTTACATTGCATTTACACCCAATGTGTGGTGGTCATTAATTTCCTGCACTCAAATAATTTTTGACGTCACATTGGATATAAACGGTTCAAAGGATTAAATGACTCCTCTCGTCACGCGCGGCATGAAGGCGCAAGGACCCACAAGAGGCAGATACGACCGCCCCCAGGAAACCATTCGCCCCCAAAGCGTTCTCCACGTGAGACCCACCATTAAATCTTTCAGGCAGCATCCCCATTCAACCCTCCAAGCTTCACCAAATTCTTACCGCAACAACACCCTGGCCTTTCAGTATCCAACCATCGCTTTTCCTTCGGCGGCCACCAACTCCCGTTGCCAAATTTGCGAGGAGAAACCGAGCAATGGAGGCAAACCGAGACCGAATCAGCTCTCTGCCCGAAGAGATTCAAGCTTACATTCTTTCTTTTCTTCCTATCAACGATGCTGTCCGGACCTCCGCCCTCTCCCGTCACTGGCATGACGTTTGGACCTACATCACCGACCTCGATATCGATGAATCCTTCGACCTTCGGACTCGCCAGTTATCCGATGTCGCCACCTCTTTTTGGATTGGGCCTCGTCGACCGCCTTATCCAGAGCCTTCGCGGCCCCGTTCGCTCCTTCTCCCTCTCCCACTTATTTAATGAGGACCATGGCGACTTCATCACCCGCTCCCTCATCGCCCTCTTCCGGAAAGGCGGCCTCGAGGTCCTCCAAATCTTCAACAAAATCCCGACTGAGGTCCCTATCATCCTTCCTCACTTTGATTCCCTGGAAACTTTAGAGTTGAGCGATTGCCAAGTCAGCCTCCAAGATGGTTTCAAAGGATTCTACCGCCTCAAGACCTTGATACTTCATTTTGTCAACATCTCCAGAGGAGACTTTGAGGAGCTGATTCACAGCTCCGAGAACCTCTCCACCGCCTCGATTGTTTTCTCTTCCAACCCGGATTCTATTGTCATATCCTCCCCAAACCTTGAATTCCTGTACCTCTCTTTGCGCAATCCTCTAAAGTGCGTTCGGATAGCATTCGCCCCGTCCCTCATCGGAGTTACCGTTCTCGTCTTTCCTCAGTTTCCTGCACCCTTGGACGATCCGATGGAGATGACTTCTAACCTTATTGCACTTTTGGGTGATCTCGCAAGAGCTGAAGCTGTATATGTTTGCTTGTCTGGAAAACCAATGACGGTAGATTTTTTTTATTTTTTTTTATTTTTTATTTTTTTTTTTGCATTAGCGTACTGTTTCTTATTCGATACTCTGATTGTTCTCCTTTTCAGTGTTTAAACAGTATGGTCATGCCACCCAAACTTCCTGGATCATTCCTTAATTTGCAAAGGCTGGATTTGACGATGGATATGGTGGATATCAAGGCGATGGATGCCTTCTTCTGTTTGGTGAGGAGCTCGCCTTATTTACAAACGATTGTTTTAAAGGTAAGTTGGTGAGTTTGTTCTTTGTTAACAGCAGACCCGCAGTTCCCCATGATTGAATTACTTTACCATTGAGGAGGCACCTCCCGTTTTTCCTTTTTTGAAGGAAAGCTACAACTTCCCACATGACTCGAGTGGGGGAGACCCGAACGCTACAGAGACTGAGAATTACTGGAGGTTGCAAGAATCCTTCCAGTGCCTTGATAACAGTTTGCTGCACTTCAAAATGTCTGGGATTAATCTCCACAGTGTGCACCTAGTTGAACTGGCAAAGTTTGTGCTCCGGAATGCTAAAAAGCTACGCAGAATGGAGATCGATCACCACCCTGATTCTGCTAAGCTCCTGGGGTTTCTGAATGGATTAATGTATGAGACTGAAATGGCTTCCGAGAGTGCCAAGCTTGTGATCCTCTCAATCTATGAAGATAATTAATTTGTAACATATATAAGATATATTTTATATATCTTATGATATAACTTTTTTTAAAACAGAAAGTCGGTTTTTCCATTATGATTTCATTGAGCTTTGAAATGATATAAGGTTACAGATAAATTGTTTGGACCCAAGTCATACACCAAGTAATTTGAAGAAATAGATGACTGCTCAGAAGAAGAAGGATTAATATGCTGAAACAATATTTCTCTGGAAGAGATATGTGGAATGTCCTTTTATTTCTCTCCAGCTAGGCATGCCACCAAGGAGCCAAAATGAGGACTTAGCCTTTCATGTGATCTTTTCTGACATGATAATGTATCTAGCTTGATCAGCCAAATAACCCAAATAGAGGATGGCATAGTATTTTTATGAAAGATAGAAGATGACATATTTAATGAAGAAAAGAGAACCATTACCAAACATTAGCTATAAATGTTTGACAAAGGCAAAATGCGGTAATAGATAATTGGTTGTCCCTTAATGCACAACAAAAACCACTTTGCTATTATATTTTCCATTTATCCTTGTTATATTGTATAACTTATTTAGAAGTAGGTTTCATCCTCCTCAATCGATATAATTGAGCTCTGGTGGGTGGGTGGGGTGCAAGTGTGGATGAAGAAGGATGGTAGAACTTGCTAGGATATGATATTTGCCAATCTCCATTTAATTAAGAAATAGGGCTAGTTCCATCCTCTCCCTCATCCCCATCGTGCATGCCATCCAGACCTACACCCTATCTTGCTCGTGGTTTTGTGCTTGGACCTATTGTAGGAATTTGTATGAATTATGTGAAATTTTAGAATAATAAAGAATAATAAAATAATTTTTCATACCTATTTTGTCCTAAGTTTGATTTATGCAATATTTAAATAAAATCTATCAATTGAGAGAAGTACTCGTTAGGAATGCTAGAGCTTAGATCTTTTGCTTCTTAGTCCTTCAGATGATATTATCAATAAAAAAAAACTGATTACAAAATATGAGAGAAGAGAGGATTTAATGTATGTGTAATAAAACTTTCATAACTCTCCCATCATGAGTTTGGGCTTCAGGACTAATATACATCATCAATAGAGGCGCGCTTAGGCCCAAACCATATCAATGACATATCAATAGTGGGTTCATCCTGTTTTTATCATTTGATCAATTTTGTTTAGCCAATTTTGTAGCTAACATTAATGGTACTCGACAAAAATTTTCAACATTCTTTCACTTGGGAAATATTAAATTAAAGTTTTAAATTTTTAATTTTTTTTCTCTAACATAGTACCATGTAGTCTTATGAAGGCTACCAACACTGAATCATGGCAATCATTATGCCCATGAATGATATACGACCAATCTATGTTTGTAAGTGCTGATAACCTCCTCTAGCATAGATCATAATGTGGTAATGCGGTAAGAAAATAGCACAATATATGTAATTTAATAAGTGCTACTCTCATTATTAGTCTTTCAAATGATTTCTAATCAAGCGCTAGGCTTCAACTAGAAGGCAGAAAAATCTTGAACGACATTAATATTATGCCTCATATGCCTCTAATAAAATATTTGAAGGTTTCCTTATGGTTACCAATGAAACATACATAACTGATTCTCAAAACTAACATTAAATCTCTAGATTTTTGATGACATGATTTGTCATGCTTCCAAAATTTGCTTATACAAATATCAAAGCAACATAATATTAATAGAATCAATGATGATCATCGTAAATATATCTAGGAATAAAATGGGTTATAAAATAATAAATCAATATGAAAGTTTATCACACAACCAACTTCCGCTAACCAAATACATTAAAAGACCCTAAAACATTATCATGTTTCATAACTCAATAAACCAATTAATAGATCAATACCATGCTTTGTGTATCAATACACAATAATAATATCTCCTTTCTTTACCCTGACTGTGAGATATTTAATCTCAATAAGTTTAGACCTTCTAGTATATTATTATTCTTTGAAAAAAGCACAACATATCTATTATCACAATAAGTCGTTAGTGGTTTAGAGACGAAAAATTCTTTAACCATAAAAACAGTGTTGTAGCTTTATAGCATAGAATAAATATAGCCTCCATAATATAAGAACCCATGAGTGTCTTTTAATACTCTTGCAAAATATAGCTCTATGGTGGATTTCATATCATCAGAATAACCAGCAAAATCTAAATAGCCAATTATTTCAAGATTAAAAACTTATGTTCTGATCAAATATTTTATCACATTTTTGGTAACCTTTCAATGTTCGAACTAATGTTTGATAAATATTTATCAAGAGTTGTTATTGCATAAGTAGTGTCAATCTAATACATATACGTACAAACAAACATACACATACCACTACAAAAAAAGGTTCCATAATGATGCTTTTTTCCGATGCTATATTGTAGCGTTGGAAGTTTTCGAATCAGATCGACGCTTTTAAAAGCGTTGAAAGATAATAAATTTTAACGACGCTTTAAAGCATCTAACGCTCGATTTCTAATACCGACGCTTTTTAGTGTCGGCATCATGATTTAAATCATGGGATGAAGCGTCGGCATCATATTTTTTATTTTTCTATGGATGGCATCATATTTTTTAACTGGGTTGCAGGATTGGACGGTGCCAAAATTTTTATCGAATTTCTGTTTCAATTTTAAGCCAGAGCCAAAAAATTTTGGTAGATTGAAACAGAAATCAAATACAGTACTCTCTTTTTCTCTTATTTGGAATACAATCTTATTCATCTCACTTCTCTTCTCAACTACTCCGACCGCCGCCAACGACGACGACGCAAAGCGGATGGGATACTAGGGTTCCAGCCATGATGGGCTGCATCTACTCCAAGACCTCCGACTTCGATGCTCCCGATGATGAATGCCTCTCCGCCGACAACCCAGATCTACGTAACGTCTTCCCTTGTCTCCCCTCTTTTTTCTTATTTTTATTTTCCAGTTTCTTGGATTTCTGTTGGTGATTTTGTTTTGGGTTTTTGGCGATCGGAATTAAGCGAATGGGAAGGGGGGCGAGCTGGATCAGGTGCCAGCGTTCAAGGAGTACGGATTGGTGGAGCTCCGCACGGCGACCAAGGACTTCAGCCCCGAGCTGATTGTCTCTGAGAGCAGAGAGATGGCTCCCAACGTAATCATAAGAAGAAGATCTGTCACGCCCCAGACCCAAAAATTTTGAGCTAGGGTGACAACCCGCCGCGTGCCGGGCATGCAAGGCGTCCCGAAACATGACACTGAGTTCAAGAAAAGCAATAACCTATATATCATTCAATTCCATGGCTTTAATACAATCCATAACTAAAGATTTGGGCTACAAGATCTACACATAAGCATTACTGGGGTTACATCAACATATGAATTCACTTTATTTTAAATAGAAGCTCCAACGAACCTATGGTTCCTTACACACCATAATAATATAGTCTGGGCATCAAGCCCTACACATAAATACACTGGTATAGCAATAAAACAAGAATCTATATTTGAGTTGAGGTCCATCACTCCAACATGTTATTCTCAAATCTCATGGTCCTGTAATAAAAACATTATAATATTTTCATGAGATTACACTCAGTAAGTAAACCATGTTATGCAGTCAAATCATAGCATGATAATCAATAAACACATAGATGATTTGCATGCTTAAACATTATACAATTACTCAAACATGCAATGCAAGTAAATCCATCATTGTTATATTATATCATATGTGTCCCACGGCCCTGCAATGCCCCATAACAAAGGAGAGCCGCGGCGGCACATATAAATATAATTCAAATCATTTGCACTCATCATTGTTGTATTATATCATAGCAAATTATTAGTGCATATAAACAATTCATTGTCATATTATATTATATATGTCCCACGGCCCTGCAATGCCCCATAACAAAGGAGAGCCGTGGCAGCACATATAAATATAATTCATTCTTTTGCATTCACAATCACTCCATTATGCAATGTAAGTATTATATCATGCGTGTCCCATGGCCCTGCAATGCCTCATCAGAGCACATCCTCTAGATGTGTATGGCCATAGCAAAGGAGAACCATGGCGGCACTTATGAATATAATAACAATCATTTGCAGCCATAACCACTCAATTATACTATATAAGTAAACCCACTGTTTATACTCTCAATGGTAACTGTAAATGTGACCCACGGCCCTGCAATACCTCAATCAGAGTACATCCTCCAGATGCATGGCCATCAATTCCACAGAACACATTGTACGATGTGTGGGCCATACCATAACAGAACACACTCTACGATGTATGTGGCCATAAAAATCATACAGAACACATTGTAAGACATGTGGCCAGAACACACTCGTCAGTGTGTGAGGCCGTAAAAATCATACAGAACATGTCTACAATATGTGGGGCCATATCATAACAGAATACATCTCCAGTGTGTGTGGCCATAAAAATCATACAGAACACATCTACAATGTCTGGGGCCATAGTAAAGGAGAACCGCGGCGACACATAACAGTACCTCACATCACTTCAATACATCAATACATCAATACATCAATCATGTAGCAAAACAGTGGATTATACTTACTGAACAATTGCATATAATATCACATCAATGTCATACTAACTGCATCTCTCATGCATAATAACTGCATCTCTCATGCATAGCAACTGCATCTCTCATGCATAGCAACTGTATCTCTCATGTATAATAACTGCATCCCTCATGCATATCATCCACACATGAAATCATAGCACATGAACAGCCATGTATTCATCTACTTACAATTTAGCCAATAACGATTCTTCATATCACATTCACAATTTAACTACGCATATCCTGAAATAAATTATTTAATGAACTGATAACTGGTTTACTTACCTCCGCACGCAATCCAACAAGTATAAATAAGCTAGTCAGATGTCTGAGCACCTACAGGATCATTTACACAATTAATTTATTAGTAAAGAATATTAAAATGACCCTTAGGATTTCTACCCAGACTAGTTCATGGGCCCTACTTTGGGCTCGAATATCTCCCACCACACACATCCAATTGGGGAAGTAAAAATACCCCATGAAACTAGAATTCACCAAGATTCTAGCCATATAAATATTTTTCTAAACCCGGCCCGTTACAGGGCCCAAAAATTAGCCCAAACTACCTATGCTGCACGGCCCAAAAGGCCTGAACCGGCCGGCCCAGCCGGCCCGGTTCAGCCTTTTATCACCCGATCCCCTGTTTCTTCCGAAACAGGGGATAGAAAAGATGCCGGCGGCCAGGGCCGCCGCCGGCCGAATCCACGGCGGTCCGGCCACCGGAGGCCGGGCCAGAGCCGGCCGCCGCCGCGGCCGGCCACACTCCCTCCATCATTCTCTCTAAATCATCTTTTCACTCTCGATTTCATCCGTTCGGGCTGTCACCATGCCAGCGACTTCTCCGGCGAAATTGGGGGCGGTCCGGCCACCATTGGCCGGACCGGAGCCGGCTGTCGCCGTGAATTGCCTCCCTCTTGAATCCATCCCCCTCAATTTCATTCAATTCATCTCTAATCTCTTCAATTTCTCTCTAATCGTCCGCACGGCTTCAACAGTGCCGGCGGCACGGCCGGCCGGACCTCCACCGGACGCACGCCCGGCGCCGGTGGAGGCGCCAGCCCAAAGCTCAGGCCCGGCGAGGCGGCGAGCACGCCGCCGGGCCTGAACCAACCGACGGAAGCCAAACCGGTTTGGCTTCCGTCACCGCATGAGAGAGAGGCCGATTGGCCCTCTCTATCTCCTCTATCACCGCCACTACTCCGCCGGACGCTGCCCATGGTGCCGGCGGAGTCACCGGCCGGAGCTCGGGCCCGGCGAGGCGGCGGGCACGCCACCGGGCCCGAACCGACGCACGGCCGGTTCACTGCATTCTCTCTCTGTCTCCCAGTTTCTGTCTCTCTCTCTTTCTCTCACACTATCTCTCTCTCTCTCTCTCTCTCCCTCTCTCTCATGCTATCTCTCTCTCTCTCTCTCTCTCTCTCTCGAAGCCAGAAAATTTACCTGGTGGAGGAAGTGCGCCTGCGTGAAGGAAGGGTCCTCATCCTCCCTATATATTCACCTGAGCAGCGCCTCGGATCTGAGTTTTCTCGGAAGGCCAAACGCTTCGCCTGGAGCGAAGCGTTAGTTCGGGAACCCAAAAGTCAGGAGCTTGGTTCATTTGAACCAAGCCTGGTTCGTCTGAACCAAATTTGGTTTGTTTGAACCGGGTATTACATCCTCCCCTCCTTATAAAAATTTCGTCCTCGAAATTTGATATACATCCAATAGAATATAAATCCAATTTTTTTTATCTCATAATCAGCTAAATTTCACTCAAAAGTCACCGTCATCGATACATCATTGATCTTATAAGTCAATTCTTTCTTAAGCTAAATTGGTTCAAGTTCTAGCATATAACGGGGTTTGAAATACACCTCCTCGAAATTAAATGTCCACAAATTTTGTACTATTAAAGATACTCACTAGCAAACTTTTATTTCATTCCTAAGCACTCAAATGATATGTCCAACATCAACAATTAATTTGATCTTTCTACCAAATAAAATTAAATTCCTTAAGAAGTATTTCTTTCCTGTCATCTTTTTTTTTTTTTTTTTTCACAACATAATTATTATAAATATCATAGAATCCATCGTATGTATTATGTCATCCATTCTTAAGGTTAGTAACACATCAGGTATTTTTAATTCCTCGATAAGACAAATTCTAAATTGTTGTGAATTAAATATAAAATAGTTTTCTTCCAATGCTCTCTGAACTCATAAATAGTTGAATGTGCCATTAATCATTACGATACTTATTTTATCATCATATCAGACTTGGTTTCACTCTTGAATATTTCAAGCTAACATCAATGAACATTAAGCCAATCATTTAGGATATCTTTCAAAATTATCAACTAATTTAATTTCTTTGAATAATAGTGCTATCATTAATCATCAGTATAATTACTTTATCTCCTTCATATTTATCAATAATACCACCATAACCAATCAATTTCTCTTGAATAGGTCAGTATATCCTTAATAAATAATGCAATTTAAATGATTCAAATTCTTGGATCGATTATTTCGTTACCAATGATTATCAAATCATCTATAGCTTATGTAATGTCTCATGCCATAACATGACCAACTAATTTAAACCCTTCAAATATCTCAAAGTGACTTCACTAATCTAGCTCAGATGGATACAAGACTTATAAAGTTAAGATTGAAAATGCACTTACCATTCGAAAGACATAATTGAAATTATAGTAATCTCTCTATGACTTGAAAGTGATAATAGATGTACCCTTAACCATAATCCATAACTGATAATAATCAACATAAAATCATCTCCCTCCTATTATCTTAACAATAATTATGCCACTTATGGATGAATGATAATTTATCCATCCTGGAGAAAGATATCTACTTAGGAACTATGAAGAAAGGTACAATAAGTATGCACAATAAATTAATGAATATATATCTTGATTTAGAAATCTATAAAATGAAAATCCCCATGAAATTCTTTATCAATGGAGTTTATCTTATTCTCATTCTTGCTAAAATCTTTCACTTTCTACCATCAAAATATTTGATCATTTATAGCCAAAATCAGTTCTAAAGATTAATAGAGTCTACTGCTCTCAAAAACTTAAACAGTAATTGTCTCAGAATTTAAAATTTTATAATCTTCTTAAATGATCCATCATGATATAATATGCAGTCAACCACTTCATATCTAGCAATTTAACAATCAGTTCTGAACATGCAATATCCATAATAAAAATTCTCTTAGTAAAATATACTTATCCATCCAGACTCAAATCCAGAAAGTACTCAATTATCATTAATCAAAAACATGTAATTTACTATTTATTCCTAAAATATCATCAATATGATCATTTCTATAACCAGCAAATTAGCTCATAATCTTAACTTACAATATCAACAAATAAAAATTTATTATATACATCCACATTCAAATTTAGATTTACTAATTCCAAATCCATATATCAACTCAATTGCAATATGAATATAATGATGATATCTTAGTCATATTAGTCATCAATTGAAATTTTCCACTACTATATTTATTTCGTATATTCATCTATCTTTTATTGCATACCCAATTAAAATTTCATCTCCCATATTATTTAAAGGTCTGAAACTGCTACGAATCATTTCCAACAAGTTTAATGGAGCTAAAACCTCTAGAAGCCCCTTGACCTCCCCATTGGTCAAGGCTACCAATCAGGGAGCCCACATAATATCATTGGCTTGCGATGGTTCTTTCTCAATTTCTATCAAACTTGTAATTCTTGATAAACTTTAAATTTCAAGCTCCAACGCATAATTCATGAAATTCCTTGAAAGTCACAATTGTCTCAATGTCATCCAAATATTTTCCTAGAGTGTCATTATGCATATGTCCCTAAGATCATAACCTGGGTCCTGTGGGTTTTGGGCCCACCACGCTTCCGCTGCGCCATTCTGATGCTGCATGTCCTGCATAGACTGCGCCATACCCGAGAGAGCTTGAAGCATCTCAGACTGAAATCGCTGGTGCTCAGTTCCTACTGGGTTGGCAGGGGCCACACCTCCAGTAGTTCCCTTGACCCACCGGCAGATCAGAATTACCGGCCAGAGAGTCCTCCTCATACAGTTGGCTCCTAGTACGGCGAGCCATAACTAATTCCTGGTAAATTGGATGTGGTTAATATCATCATAAACTAATGTGTCAGGTGTCTCTAAATATAATGTCATCAAGATATGTTCTCTCCGTGTTATCATGTCAATATGTCTGTGTCCCTAGGGTCACAAGTTCTCTACCTGTTATCATGTCAATATGTCCGTGTCCCTAGGGTCATAACCGAGCTCTGATACCATAAAAGCTGTCACGCCCCAGACCCAAAATTTTGAGCTAGGGTGACAACCCGCCGCGTGCCGGGCACGCAAGGCGTCCCGAAACATGACACTGAGTTCAAGAAAAGCAATAACCTATATATCATTCAATTCCATGGCTTTAATACAATCCATAACTAAAGATTTGGGCTACAAGATCTACACATAAGCATTACTGGGGTTACATCAACATATGAATTCACTTTATTTTAAATAGAAGCTCCAACGAACCTATGGTTCCTTACACACCATAATAATATAGTCTGGGCATCAAGCCCTACACATAAATACACTGGTATAGCAATAAAACAAGAATCTATATTTGAGTTGAGGTCCATCACTCCAACATGTTATTCTCAAATCTCATGGTCCTGTAATAAAAACATTATAATATTTTCATGAGATTATACTCAGTAAGTAAACCATGTTATGCAGTCAAATCATAGCATGATAATCAATAAACACATAGATGATTTGCATGCTTAAACATTATACAATTACTCAAACATGCAATGCAAGTAAATCCATCATTGTTATATATCATATGTATCCCACGGCCCTGCAATGCCCCATAACAAAGGAGAGCCCGGCGGCACATATAAATATAATTCAAATCATTTGCACTCATCATTGTTGTATTATATCATAGCAAATTATTAGTGCATATAAACAATTCATTGTCATATTATATTATATGTCCCACGGCCCTGCAATGCCCCATAACAAAGGAGAGCCGTGGCGGCACATATAAATATAATTCATTCTTTTGCATTCACAATCACTCCATTATGCAATGTAAGTATTATATCATGCGTGTCCCATGGCCCTGCAATGCCTCATCTGAGCACATCCTCTAGATGTGTATGGCCATAGCAAAGGAGAACCATGGCGGCACTTATGAATATAATAACAATCATTTGCAGCCATAACCACTCAATTATACTATATAAGTAAACCCACTGTTTATACTCTCAATGGTAACTGTAAATGTGACCCACGGCCCTGCAATACCTCAATCAGAGTACATCCTCCAGATGCGTGGCCATCAATTCCACAGAACACATTGTACGATGTGTGGGCCATACCATAACAGAACACCTACGATGTATGTGGCCATAAAAATCATACAGAACACATTGTAAGACATGTGGGCCAGAAACACTCGTCAGTGTGTGAGGCCGTAAAAATCATACAGAACATGTCTACAATATGTGGGGCCATATCATAACAGAATACATCTCCAGTGTGTGTGGCCATAAAAATCATACAGAACACATCTACAATGTCTGGGGCCATAGTAAAGGAGAACCGCGGCGACACATAACAGTACCTCACATCACTTCAATACATCAATACATCAATACATCAATCATGTAGCAAAACAGTGGATTATACTTACTGAACAATTGCATATAATATATCACATCAATGTCATACTAACTGCATCTCTCATGCATAATAACTGCATCTCTCATGCATAGCAACTGCATCTCTCATGCATAGCAACTGCATCTCTCATGCATAGCAACTGTATCTCTCATGTATAATAACTGCATCCCTCATGCATATCATCCACACATGAAATCATAGCACATGAACAGCCATGTATTCATCTACTTACAATTTAGCCAATAACGATTCTTCATATCACAATTCACAATTTAACTACGCATATCCTGAAATAAATTATTTAATGAACTGATAACTGGTTTACTTACCTCCGCACGCAATCCAACAAGTATAAATAAGCTAGTCAGATGTCTGAGCACCTACAGGATCATTTACACAATTAATTTATTAGTAAAGAATATTAAAATGACCCTTAGGATTTCTACCCAGACTAGTTCACGGGCCCTACTTTGGGCTCGAATATCTCCCACCACACATCCAATTGGGGAAGTAAAAATACCCCAAGAAACTAGAATTCACCAAGATTCTAGCCATATAAATATTTTTCTAAACCCGGCCCGTTACAGGCCCAAAAATCAGCCCAAACTACCTATGCTGCACGGCCCAAAAGGCCTGAACCGGCCGGCCCAGCCGGCCCGGTTCAGCCTGTTATCACCCGATCCCCTGTTTCTTCCGAAACAGGGGATAGAAAAGATGCCGGCAGCCAGGGCCACCGCCGGCCGAATCCACGGCGGTCCGGCCACCGGAGGCCGGGCCAGAGCCGGTCGCCGCCGCGGCCGGCCACACTCCCTCCATCATTCTCTCTAAATCATCTTTCACTCTCGATTTCATCCGTTCGGGCTGTCACCATGCCAGCGACTTCTCCGGCGAAATTGGGGGCAGTCCGGCCACCATTGGCCGGACCGGAGCCGGCTGTCGCCGTGAATTGCCTCCCCTTGAATCCATCCCCCTCAATTTCATTCAATTCATCTCTAATCTCTTCAATTTCTCTCTAATCCTCCGCACGGCTTCAACAGTGCCGGCAGCACGGCCGGCCGGACCTCCACCGGACGCACGCCCGGCGCCGGTGGAGGCGCCAGCCCAAAGCTCAGGCCCGGCGAGGCGGCGAGCACGCCGCCGGGCCTGAACCAACCGACGGAAGCCGGTTTGGCTTTCGTCACCGCATGAGAGAGAGGCCGATTGGCCCTCTCTCTCTCCTCTATCACCGCCACTACTCCGCCGGACGCTGCCCATGGTGCCGGCGGAGTCACCGGCCGGAACTCGGGCCCAGCGAGGCGGCGGGCACGCCGCCGGGCCCGAACCGACGCACGGCCGGTTCACTGCATTCTCTCTCTGTCTCCCAGTTTCTGTCTCTCTCTCTTTCTCTCACGCTATCTCTCTCTCTCTCTCTCTCTCCTCTCTCTCATGCTATCTCTCTCTCTCTCTCTCTCTCTCTCTCTCGAAGCCAGAAAATTTACCTGGTGGAGGAAGTGCGCCTGCGTGAAGGAAGGGTCCTCATCCTCCCTATATATTCACCTGAGCAGCGCCTCGGATCTGAGTTTTCTCGGAAGGCCAAACGCTTCGCCTGGAGCGAAGCGTTAGTCCGGGAACCCAAAAGTCAGGAGCTTGGTTCATTTGAACCAAGCCTGGTTCGTCTGAACCAAATTTGGTTTGTTTGAACCGGGTATTACAAGATCTGGTATGGACTTTTGGGAAGAAAGATAACGTTTTGTGTCTTATTCCTGAGTTGAGTCCTATCTTCCACTCTATAATCATAAGAAGATCTCTGGTATGGGCTTTTTGATTCTATTTATTTCTTCACCTAGAAGCTAAGAAACCTTTTTGGTTGAGGAAGTGCTAACATGTCTCAAAGTCCAATCGAAAGAGTCGAAGCTGGCTAATTCTCATACCTCATCGTGTTGATTTTGGAGCAGAAATGGATGCTGGGAAAAATCGAGAGCACAAGGAACTGTGGGAAGCTCGACGGCGGCCGTCTCGTTTCCGTCAAACGTTTCTCTAAGCAGTCTTGGCCCAATGCCCAGCAGTTCGTGGTCCGTTCCCAAGCTCTATCTCTTCTTTTCTTTGCGTACGTCTGCTTTTGTTTTCTGGTTTTTACAGCGAAAAGGTGATGGGTCAATCGATCCGGCGTGGGTTCGAGACCATGGCTGCCGCTCCTGCAGCTTTCTGCTCTTCGAGTTCCACCCCCGCTGCTGGCGATCCGCAGCCAAAGTCAAGTTTGAGCGTTCGAAAGATTGATCCATGTCTATGTTGCAGGCCATGACGTCGCTCCTGCCCCCCGCATCGATGTCCAGCTCCACCTTCACTTGTCCTTTGTCATCATCCTCTCTTGAATCCATCAGGCCCAACCCTTCGATGCAAAAGCTATCTGCAGAAACGTGTGCATGCTCTGGTGGCTTTACCGCCGGCTTTGTCTTGTCGGTGAGAGTGTTGGCATCGAGGACGGGGTCAAAGATGGGCATGCGGTATAGGAGGTGCTCCTCCTCAATATGCAGCTTCTCATCTGCCTCCGGCACAAATGGCTCTGACTTCGGATGTCCGATCGGCCCGGGCGCCTGCTTGACGCGCGGGGTGTGGGCCTTGCGCTTAAAGCCGTGGAGCCAAGGCGGGGGTGCATCGTCGGAGTTAGAGGATAGGGGAGAAGAGGAGGAGGAAGCTTTAAGGAAGAGACGGTGGTAGCGGTGGGCAAGGGGGTTGGCGGAGTGGACGGAGGCATTGTCGGCAGCGTAGTACCACCGGGCTCGGCAACGGAGGCAGCTATCGCAGGCTCGCGCCGTCTTCGCACCAACATAATTGTTTGATGAAATGCTGGAGAGTGATGTGTTTCCTGGAGTACTGTTATTGCAGGCTATGTGCAGGTAAAAACGGGTTTCAGATATCATTGGTTCTATACGATTTGCTTTGAGTGAGCATGTTTGTTTCGACGCCGTGTTCTCTGTCCGTACGCGTCCGTCGTAAATTTGTTTTTTTTTAAAAAAAATATTGCCGACGCTTTAAAGCATCGGCAAATTTATTATTAATTTTTTAAAAATTTTCGATGCTTCAAAGCATCTGCAAGATCAAGGCTTGCCGACGCGCAAAAGCATCGAAACTTTCGATGCTTTTTCGATGCATTTAGAAAGCATCAGGATAATATTTTTTGATGCTTTTAAGCGTCGACAAACAATATTTTTAGCATCAGGATAATAGGAATTTGTTTTAGTGTATACATATCATATATATATACATATATATATATATATATATATATATATATATATATATATATATAATATACATAGATATATAGATATGTATCAATGAACTCAATAATAAAGTTTAGACCTTCTAGTACTTTATTATTTTTTGAAAAGAGCACAATGATGCATGTCGTAGCACAACGATTAAAACATCTTAATTTCACTAATAGAATAGTGAGAGTAGTGGATCGATTCCACAGGGACTTTAACGATTATCTTGAAATAAATTTATAAATTTAACTAAATATATAATTGGTAGTATAAAATAATCAAGATATGATCTATCTTATAAGAGCACGGCCCGTACCCGTAGATCACGGCTAGTCCCTTTTAAGCATAGATCAGTCTAAATTATTTTCACTTAAATATAATTTAATAACAATTAAACATGCATAAACTTTATTTCAATAACATCCAAGAGTGCATATTAAAATCTAAAATTAAAAAGTTTTATGTTCTATCATGAAGAAGGCAACAAAAAGCAATAAATTAAACCAGGCTGAACCAAGCCAGGCTGAAGACAGGATGAACCGATCTGAAGTCTTTTCTCCTCTCTGCATGCGCCTCCTGAATCACGAACTCGTCATGGGAACAGATCAGCCTCCACGGATGTCTCCTCGAAGCCTCTACGATCCAGAGCTCCTGGGAACAGCCGGACGTGAACAGCCAATCTCTTCGAACCACTGACGCAGTGCCTAGAACAGAGCACCCCGAATCCACCTCCAATCTACGATCGTCTCCTGGGAAGGACACCGCACGAGCAGAACTTCTTCAATCCATAGCACGAACACCGCCGAGAACTCTCCAAAGCCACGGAACAGAGCTTCTCATGGCCTTGGACGGATGCACGACGTCTCTCCTTTAAGCGAAGCCTCCCCGAACCACGGATGGCTCCCCTCTAGCTCCCCTCCTTGCTTTGCTATTTGTAGAGGTCTGGATGCGGCCCAACGCGGAGAAGCAAGATTCTATTTCCATATCAGAGACGACGCGGCACGAAGAATTCTCGGAGAAATAGCGAATAAAATCAAAATTCCTTCCATATGAATTTAATTCTTCCAATTTAATAATTTCTAATTTAATTTATTCTTAATTTATGGAGGAAAAGATTGATTTGAAAAGGAGAAGAATCGAGAGAAATAAGGAAATTTCTGTTGAGAAGACAATGAAGTCGGCAATGGGTTTGCCGACTTTGCTTTAAAATACGTGCTAAATCCTTATAAAATTAATTCCGAGCTCATTTAAGTCCGATTCGAGTGCCGTTTGCGTCGTTAAATTCCTAAAATCGAGCTCTTTAAATTGATAAGGTTTTACCTAAAATATTATATAAAATATTAAAATATTAAATAATAATAGGTACGTTGAATTATTAATTAATAGGTTTAGTGATAATTATTTATGCGTTTATCACTCCCCCCAACTTGAATCTTACTCGTCCTCGAGCAAATAAGAAATTTAGAAATATGTACCAAGCTAGTCCAAGAATTGATAGTTATCTTACAGTTCTTCTTAAAAATTTCTGGTTAGATCATAAGGGAGGTACTTCATTGGATTATTAAGTTTACCATTTAGTGATAAAGTGTAGTCCATAAGAATTTATAGAAGTCTTCTTCACCAACTTTCCACTTCTCTAATTAAGTCTTCTAACTTAATTTGGGTTGGGTGTAATGTCTTTTGTACTTTAGTTCTTTATTTATTTATTTTTGTAAAGTCAGTGCAATGTCCTAACCCCTTGCTTTCTAATTAACCCTTGTAGCGAGCTTTAGGCCAATGGCTCCCAAACCAATTGGTTTTAGGGCATTAGGTGTAAAACACCCCTCGGACTTACTGACTCGAGTCAAAAAGGCTTTAGGTAGGACTGACTCTACTTAGGTTCTTTTACATTCTCACCTTTTTACGCGAACAACATCACTTTCTTAGGTGACGGGGCCCGGTTACTTAGTGAAAGAATGCTAAGAACCTAATTTATTAACTTTAAGAGATTTTTTTTTTTTTAATAACATTTTCACCCATACCCTTATTAAGTAGATTGTACTATTAAGATCAGTGGTCAGGAGGGTCTGAAATTATTCTAAAATTTTTCTGGGCTAAACCCTACCTTTTATTAGGTTTTCTTAATAATTTATTCCTCAGTATCTCAAAAATAATCTAACCATTAATTCATTAATAGACTGCTTGATTAACTTCAAATCGAGACAGAATTTGGTACACACTGATTATAGTTTTACTCGAGGATTTACTTATTCTTTTTCCTCCCCCCCCAACTTAATTTCCATTGTCCCTAATGGAAGAAAAATTAATTTCAAGGAAAGATACTACCTGGTAGAGTATTTGAAGGTTGGAGTTTCATTGTTGCCATCTTCTTTCAATCTGCTTCTGTTGCTCTTCTCTGGTCATACTAAAAGAACATACTAAAAGAACAGAAAGTTAAAAATAACTAATAAACTGGGTTGCCTCCCAAGAGCGCTAAGTTTAAAGTCTTCAGCCAGACTGTGCTACTTATTATGATAATGTTGGGTTCACAAGATCAATTGATTCAACAACTTCTCCATCATTAATTTCTTCTATATATGGTTTCAAACGTTGGCCATTTACTTTGAATGTATTTCCTTGCTTGGGGTCTTTAAGCTCTACAGCTCCATGGGGAAATACTTGAGTTACTATAAAAGGTCCATTCCATCGTGAACGAAGTTTTCCAGGGAAAAGATGTAATCTTGAATTGTAAAGCCATACTTTTTGATTTGGTTCAAAAGTTTTTCTACTAATAAATTTGTCATGATATGCTTTGGTTCGTTCTTTATAAATTTTTGAGCTCTCATATGCATCATTTCGTAGCTCTTCTAACTCATTCAATTGAGTTTTCTATTGACACCTGCATTTTTCATATCATAATTAAATTGCTTGATGGCCCAAAATGCACGGTGTTCTAATTCTACAGGTAAATGACAGGCTTTTCCAAATACGAGCCTGTAAGGAGACATTCCTATGGGAGTTTTAAATGCAGTACGATAAGCCCATAATGCATCATCCAAACGTTCTGACCAATCTTTCCTATCAGGTCTCACCGTTTTCTCAAGGATATGTTTAATTTCTCTATTTGATATTTCAACTTGGCCACTAGTTTGGGGATGATAAGGTGTAGCTACCTTATGAGTAATTCATATTTGTTCATTAATCCTTCAAAGTGTCTATTCGTGAAATGTGTACCCCCATCACTAATTATAGCCCTTGGGCATCCAAAACGACTAAGGATATTATGCTGAATAAACTTGATTACAACTTTATGGTCATTGGTTCGAGTTGCCATGGCTTCAATCCATTTTGACACATAATCAACTGCCACTAGAATGTATTCAAATCCAAAAGGAAGGAAATGGGCCCATAAAATCAATACCCCATACATCAAAAATTTCTACAACCAAGATAGGGTTTAGGGGCATCATGTCTTTTCGAGATATATTTCCTGTTTGTTGACATTGGAGACAATTACGGCCAAATTCATGTGCATCTTTAAAAAGAGTTGGCCAATAAAACCCACTTTGCAGTACCTTTGCTGCAGTTTTCTTTCCACTAAAATGTCCTCCACAGGCAAGAGAATGACAGAAGTTAAGTATACTTTTGAATTCACTCTCGGGAACACATCGCCTAATCACCTGATCTGAACAGTACTTAAATAATTCAGGGTCTTCCCAAANGGTCTTCCCAAAAGTAATATTTGACTTGTGAGAAAAATCTATCTTTTTCTTGTTTTGTCCAATAGAAAGGTACTTTTCCTGTTGCCAAATAATTCACAATGTGGGCAAACCAGGGAAGACTGCTATGGGAAATTGAGAACAATTGCTCATCAGGAAACTTATCTCTGATTATTTCTTTATTGTATTCTACTAAGATCCTAGAGATATGATCTGCTACCATATTTTCAGAACCCTTCTTATCTAAGATTTCTAGATCAAATTCTTGTAGTAGAAGGATCCATCTAATCAGTCTGGGTTTTGTATCCTTTTTTGATATAAGATGCCTCAACGCTGCATGATCTGAATAAACTAAAATCTTAGACCCTAACAGATATGATCTAAACTTTTCTAGGGCAAACACGACTGCTAGTAATTCTTTTTCAGTGGTAGTATAGTTCATTTGTGCATCTGAAAGAGTTTTGCTAGCATAATAAATTACATGAGGTTCTCAATTAAGTTTTGTCCTAGAACTGCCCCTACAGCATAATCAGAAGCATCACACATGATTTCAAAAGGTATGGTCCAATCTTGGGGCTTGATAATTGGTGCAGTGGTCAAAGCAGTTCGAAGGATGTTATAGGCTGTTAGACAATCTTCATCAAAATTAAAAGAACTATCTTTGGTCAACAAATTACACAATGGTCGAGCAATTTTACGAAATCTTTGATGAAGCGTCTATAAAAACCAGCATGACCAAGGAAAGATCGTACTTGTTTAACTGAGGTTGGGGGTGGTAGATTTGAGATCAATTCAACCTTGGCTTTATCAACCTCAATACCTCGCTCTGAAACAATGTGTCCAAGGATAATTCCCTCACGAACCATAAAATAGCTCTTCTCCCAACTTAGGACTAAATTCATTTCCATACATCGTTTCAGTACCTTAGTCAAGTTCTCGAGGCAGCTATCAAATGATGCACCAAAAACTAAAAAATCATCCATAAATACTTTGAAAATTGACAATCATGATCAGAAAATATGGCCAACATACATCGTTGAAAAGTGGCTGGTGGTACTATTTACAAAGACCTCTGAGTCAAGGACCTAGCAAGGTCTAAAGGTTCCTTCAAATGTTTCAAGTCACAGGAGCGCAGTACCCTAAGTGAACTTTACCGTTTGTGTCTTTGCTCTTCGAAATCTCGCGACGAGAAAGCGAATACGCGCTGGGATGAGCGTTTGATTGTATTCCATGAAAATATCCATCTAAGAAACATACAAAAAGATTACACCAAATTTCTAAAGGCAAATGTTCCCAAGCTTTTCTTGATCTGCTGGGACTTGATTGTATCCTGAGAAACAAAAGAAACTTTGTCCCGCCATTCTAGAATTTGAATAAAAGGCAAAGGAAAGTGGTCTTTCCTAGTCATAGCATTCAATTTTGATAATCTATACACACTCTTCAACTAGTTGATGTCCGAGTAGGAATTGATTCACCCTTTTCATTTTTAATCATAGTAATACCCAATTTTTTAGGTACTACTTGGATTGGACTGACCCATTGGCTATCTGAAATTGAATAAATGATACCAGCATCAAGCCATTTTACTACTTCTTTCTTAACAACATCCCTCATGTTTGGATTTAGCCTTCATTGCATGTCTCTATGTGGTTTGGCTTCGATTTCACTATGAATGTGGTGCATGCAAACGGAAGGGTCAATTCCCTTAAGATCAGCTATTGTCCATCCAATTGCCTCTTTATGTTCTTTAAGTACATCTACCAATTTATCTTCTTGCTCAGAGGTTAGGGTAGATGCAATGATTACTAGAAGGGTGTCATTGGGTCCCAGGAATGAATATTTTATGTCATCTGGAAGAGGTTTCAACTCTAGTTGGGGTGGTTCTTCCAGGGATGGTATTAAAGGGTTTGGTTTAGTTGGAAGTGGTTCATATTTTATAGTCCAAGGCGGGATGGTGTCGAACTTAGGTGGTTCTAATAACATGTTTATCTCTTTGGTGTACTCATCAATATCAAAGTCATCTATTCCAAAATGTGTAAGACATGTTTGTAAAGGATCCGAATCAATCAAACTTTGGAATTTCTTATCTACTACTTCCTCTATCATGTTTACTTCATTTAAGTCATACACAGGTGGTCCTTGGGAAGCATTAAAAATATTTAATCTCATCTTCTTATTTCCAAAAGATACATCCATCACACCTGTTCTACAATTTATTCATGCATTAGCGGTAGCTAGAAAAGGTCGTCCAAGGATGATGAGAATTTGGTTAGGATTACCGCTAGATTCCATATCTAACACAAGGAAGTCGACAGAAAAATAGAATTCATCCACCTTTACTAATACATCTTCCAATATTCCACGAGGTTCTTTGACTGATCTATCTGCCAATTGCAGTGTTACTGTAGTGGGTTTCAACTCTCCAAATCCGAATAACTCATACACTGAACTTGGGAGAAGGTTTACACTCGCACCCAAATTTAATAATGCTTTCTTGATTGTGAAGTTTCCTATGACACATGATATAATTGGGGTACCAGGATCTTTTAGTTTGGGTGGGGTTATTTGCTGAACAACTGAGCTGACTTGCTCAGTCAAATGTATCTTTTTTGGTATTTGTGTCTTGGCTTTCCATTTTTTTGTGCATAGATCCTTCAAAAATTTGGCATAAGCCGGAACTTGCTTGATAGCATCGAGAAGAGGTAAGTTTATTTGGACTTGTTTAAATAACTCAAGCATCTCATTCATCTTTATATTCTTCTTATCTGAAGAAGAAGGAGATTCTAAAGCACTAGGCAATGGGGCTTTAGGTGTGATTGCTTGATCTTTGAATTCCTTTTCTTCTTCATTTATTCTCTTTTTGGTTTAGCCACTTCTAATTTCTGGGTTGGTTCAGTGGGTTCAATGCTTTTCCACTTCTGAGAGTCATGACTGATTTAGCATGTTCTAAAAATTTGTCAGGACTATTAGAACCCTCAACCATGAATTGTCCTTTCGGGTTATCGATAGGCTGACTAGGTAACTTACCTTCCTCCCTTCTACTGAATGCTGTGGCTAATTGACCTATCTGAGTTTCTAGTTTTGCAATAGATTGTGTGTGGGAGTGAAGGATTTGGGTATTCATTTCTAGCCCTTTCAATGCTTGTAACACTTTGTCTTCGAAAGTAGGATGATTATTCGGTGGAGGTTGTGGGATGTTTGGGTATTGTGAATATGGCATGCTTCTAAAATTGGTTTCTTGATAATTAGGTCTGATCGATGAATTGGCTACAGGTTGAGGTTTCCAAGAAAAATTTGGATGATTTCGCCAGCCAGGATTGTAAGTATTTGCAAATGGATCATTTCCTATTCTAGGAGCTAATCGGGTTTGGGCTTGGTGGGCTTGCTCTTGAACAAGTTCAGGAAATTGGTATGCAGCTGGACATTCACCTATAGAATGGGTTGGACTCGAACAAATTATGCAGACCTCATGTAATTAAGTAGATGGGGAAGAGATGTTTCCAACTTGTAGAATCCGGTCAAGTTTATGGGATAATTCATCTACCTTAGTATAGATATCTGTAGAATGACCTATTTCATATATTCCACCTCTTTTAGGTCCTATGGGAGGGTCTCGACGAGCAACTGACATGTGATGTAATGAATTCTCACTCAATGTCTCAAAGAGTTGCCAAGCTTCATATTCATTTTTTAACATAAATGTGGCCACATGAAGCATCAACCATTTGCCGGTGCATTTCTGATAATCCATCATAAAAGCACTGAACCAGTTGCCATTTGGGTATGGCATGATGTGGACATTTTCTAATCAGTTCTTTGAATCTCTCCCATGTCTCATGGAACATTTCTCCATCTGTCTGGGAAAAACTTGTTATGGCTTTTCTAATTTGATTCGTTTTTCCTATAGGAAAATATTTCTTAAGAAACTCTCTCTGAAGATGATCCCAAGTTGAGATTATAACAATGTCCAGTGAATTTAACCAATACTTGGCTTTATCTTTTAAGGAAAAAGGGAATAACTTAAGCCTAAGTGCATCATCAGAGAAATTTTGAATCTTGACAGTTGAGCAAATTTCTAAGAATTCATCTAAGTGTTTGTAGGGATCCTCATTTGTAAGTCCATAGAAAGATGGTAACATTTGAATTACACTTGACTTAATTTCGTATTGGGTAGCTTCTATTGGAGGCACTTGAATGCAGGGAGAGTAGGTATACCTTGAAGGAGTGAAATACTCTTTTAACTGTCGTGGTTGATTATTTTCGTTATTAGGATCCATAATTCTGAGTCTGTTTGCTCTAATAGTTGTTTCTATCTCAGGATCTAAGGGTATAAGGTTGGGTTGCAACGATCGGCGACCAAGCATACACCCTACCAATGACTCTAAAGCAAACAATAATTTAATTTTTTTTAATAGAAGAAAAAGAGGGAGATTCTAAAGAAAATACCCTAAAAGATTCTTAGAACTAAGAATAATTTAATTAGGGTTTAATAACTTTTTAGCAATCAAGTTAACAAAGATTAGACTCTCTACTATAGGTTTACCCTAGATCTAGACAGCTCCTAACTTCCAAGACCGCCTTGGAGCCCTTTAAGTCAAAAATTAGCTGATTAACTAGCCAGTTGAGGATAAGATCAGTGGGGGTCCCCCCGTTGCTTACTAGGTAAGCGAACGGAACCAATTAAGCAACCACTTTCCTTTCCTTTTCTAGACACCAGTTAAGCAGTCAATCTTGACCCGGTCCAACTCTTTTGGATGCCTTGTCCTATTGAGCTCGAGTTCCTTAGGGGCTGACGTCTAGTTAATTTTAGAATTAAAGGTTTGGGTTAATGCAAAATAAGGATGTGATTTGTGGGCTAAGGAAGGGTGATGAAATCCCCACCTTATCTTGATTAGGGGTTTGTGCTTTAAAGTTAATTATGAAAATGCTATGCAACAAATAGATGTCCAGCTCTTAAAATTATCAAACAAAATTAATCTAATTATTTATTTATTTTTTTAAAAAGATTTTTATGATTAGGTTTCTAATTTCCTAATAAATTATGAGATGTCAATAGAAGAATTTTGAGTTTTGCAGAAAATAAATCCACCTAAGTCAATCTAAGCATAGAAATAAAATAATTATTTATATATATTTTTCTTTTTATTTTTATATAATCTTTTTTTAAAATTAATTATATTTTATGGAAGGTGTCTTAGGGTTTTCTTTCATGTTTTTTTTAGGTAAGTTAATTAAAAGGAAAATTTGATTAGGTTAAAATTGGATTTGTGGCAAAAAGGAAAGTAATAATTTTTTTATGTTAAAAGAAAATATGCAATTCTAACAATTAAGGTAATAAAATAAAGAGACAATAATGAATAAGAGAAAATTAATCTAATAATTTTTTTCACTTTTTTTTTTTTTTTTTTTTTTTTTAATTTTTTTTTTAAAATAACACACTTAAGTCCTCGGCAATGGTGCCAAAAATCTGATGAGTGTCGTAGCGCAACGATTAAAACACCTTAATTTCACTATTAGAATAGCGAGAGTAAGGGATCGATTCCACAGAGACTTTAGCGATTATTTTGAAATAAATTTATAAATTTAACTAAATAGATAACTAAGTAGATAATTAGTAGTGCAAAATAATAAGATATGGTCTATCTTATAAGAGCACGGCTCGTACCCGTAGATCACGGCCCGTCCCTTTTAAGAATAGATCAGTCTAAATTATTTTTACTTAAATAGAATTTAATAACAATTAAACATGAATAAAAACTTTATTTCATATAAATTAAAAAAGTTATAACATTAAGAAGGCAACAGATTGCAATAAATTCTGAACCAAACCGGGCCCTCTGCTGCATACGCCTCCAAGCCACGGACTCTTCCTGGGAACAGAGCAATCCACGGATGCAGGATGCAGAACAAAGCCTCCGAATCCACGCCCTTTGGCCGATCCTCCAAGAAGCACCTCTATGGACGGCTGAGCAGAGTCACCAGACGGGGGCTCCTAGGAACAGAACAGCCTCCACGGACTTCTCTCCAATCGCCTGGAACAAAGCTTCCTCACGGACTGGACAGCACCTTCTCACGGCATGAAACAGAGCACCTTCTCATGGCATGAGCGGATGCAGATCCTCGGACGGACACCGCACGAGAGCTCTCCCCAGGGGAGGAAAAAGAATAAATCCTCGAGTAAAACTATAATCAGATGTGTGTACCAAATTTTATCTCGATTTGAAGTTAATCAAGCAGTCTATTAATGAATTAATGGTTAGATTATTTTTTAAATACCGAGGAATAAATTTTTAAGAAAACCTAATAAAAGGTAGGGTTTAGCCCAGAAAAATTTTTAGAATAATTTCAGACCCTCCTGACCACTGATCTTAATATTATAATCTACTTAATAAGGGTATGGGTGAAAATGTCATGTTAAAAAAAAAAAAAAAAAATCTCTCTTAAAGTCAATAAATTAGGTTCTTAAACATTTTTCACTAAGTAACCGGGCCCCGTCAACTAAGAAAGTGATGTTGTTTGCGTAAAAAGGTGAGAATGTAAAAGAACCTAAGTAGAGTCAGTCCTACCTAAAGCCTTTTTGACTCGAGTAAGTAAGTCCGAAGGGTGTTTTACACCTAATGCCCTAAAACCAATTGGTTTGGGAGCCATTGGCCTAAAGCTCGCTACAAGGGTTAATTAGAAAGCAAGGGGATAGGACATTGCACTGACTTTACACAAGGGAACCAAATTACAAAAGACATTACACCCAACCCAAATTAAGTTAGAAGACTTAATTAGAGAAGTGGAAAGTTGGTGAAGGAAGACTTCTATAAATTCTTATGGACTACACTTTATCACTAAAAGGGTAAGCTTAATAATCCAATGAAGTACTCTCTTGTGATCTAACCAGAAATTTTTAAGAAGAACCGTAAGATAACTATCAATTCTTGGACAGCTTGGTACATATTTCTAAATTTTCTTATTTGCTCTAGGATGAGTAAGATTCAAGTTGGGGGGAGTGATAAACACATAAATAATTATCACAAAACCTATTAATTAATAAATAAACGTACCTATTATTATTTAATATTTTAATATTTTATATAATATTTTAAGTAAAATCTTATCAATTTGAAGAGATCGATTTTAGATTCTAATGATGCAAACGGCACTCGAATCAGACTTAAAACGAGTTCGAAATTAATTTTATAAGGATTTAACACAAATTTTAAAGCAAAGTCGGCAAACCCAGTGCCGACTTCATCGTCTTCTCAACAGAATTCTGTTTCTTTTCGCACGATTCTTCTCCTAATCAAATCTAATCTTTTCCTCTACTAATTACGGAATAAACTGGATAGGAGGTTATCAAATTGAAAGAATTAAATTCATCTTGAAGGAATTTGGATTTTATTCACGATTTCTCCGGCATTTTTCTCCCGCCGCTCGTTGCCTATGCGTCGTCTCTGTTTTGGCAACAGAATCCTGTTGCTTCTCCATGTCTGCGCCGCGTCTGGATTTCTTTCTATAAATAGCAGCAAGGAGGCTTCGTTGGAGGGGGAGAGCTCTTGTGCGGTGCCCGTCCGAGGATCTGCATCCGCTCATGCCGTGAGAAGGTGTTGTCCAGTCCGTGAGGAAGCTTTGTTCCAGGCGATTGGAGTTTGTTCAGGCGATTAGAGACAGGAAGAGTCCATGGCTTAGAGGCAGCGGAGGGCCCTGTTTGGTTCAGAATTTATTGCAATATGTTGCCTTCTTAATGTTATAACTTTTTAATTTATATGAAATAAAGTTTTTATTCATGTTTAATTGTTATTAAATTCTATTTAAGTGAAAATAATAAGATATGGTCTATCTTATAAGAGCACGGCTCACGGCCAGTCCCTTTTAAGAATAGATCAGTCTAAATTATTTTCACTTAAATAAATTTAATAACAATTAAACATGAATAAAAACTTTATTTCATATAAATTAAAAAAGTTATAACATTAAGAAAGCAATAGATTGCAATAAATTCTGAACCAAACCGGGCCCTCCGCTGCATACGCCTCCAAGCCACGGACTCTTCATGGGAACAGAGCAATCCACGGATGCAGGACGCAGAACAAAGCCTCCGAATCCACGCCCTCTGGCCGATCCTCCAAGAAGCACCTCTACGGACGGCTGAGCAGAGTCACCAGACGGGGGCTCCTAGGAACAGAATAGCCTCCACGGACTTCTCTCCAATCTCCTGGAACAAAGCTTCCTCACGGACTGGACATCACCTTCTCACGGCATGAAACATAGCACCTTCTCACGGCATGAGCGGATGCAGATTCTCGGACGGGCACCGCACGAGAGCTCTCCCCCTCCAACAAGCCTCCTTGCTGCTATTTATAGAAAGAAATCTGGACGCGGCGCAGACACGGAGAAGCAACGGATTCTGTTGCCAAAACAGAGACGACGCAGAGGCAATGAGCGGCGGGAGAAAAATCCCGCAGAAATCATGAATAAAATCCAAATTCCTTCAAGATGAATTTAATTCTTCCAATTTGATAACCTCCTATCCAATTTATTCCATAATTGGTAGAGGAAAAGATTAGATTTGATTAGGAGAAGAATCGTGCGAAAAGAAATAGAATTCTGTTGAGAAGACGATGAAGTCGGCATTGGGTTTGCCGACTTTGCTTTAAAATTCATACTAAATCCTTATAAAATTAATTTCGAGCTCGTTTTAAGTCCGATTTGAGTGCCATTTATGTCATTAAATTCCTAAAATTGAGCTCTTCAAATTGATAAGGTTTTACTTAATATATTATATAAAATATTAAAATATTAAATAATAATAGGTACGTTGATTTATTAATTAATAGGTTTTGTGATAATTATTTATGTGTTTATCAAAGACCCTTTTTTTTCACAAGAAGTATGGGATCTAGTAGAGAATGGGTATGAAGACCCATTAATCCAACAAATCATTAGAAGGAGCAACTGAAGGACTACAAAAAGAATGATGTCAAAGCCCTGTTCTTCATCCAACAAGCTGTATTAAGAAAATTTTTCTCAGAATTATTAGAGCCACTAAATCAAAGGAGGCATGGGACATCTTGTAGGAGGAATTTTAAGACAACATAAAGGTAAGAGCTATCAAACTTCAAACTCTAAGAAGAGAGTTAGATAATTTAAGAATGCAAGAAAATAAAATATTGAAGGATTACTTCTCCAAAATTATGGAGACTGTTAATCAAATGAAGAGCTATGGTGAAACCATCACCGCAAAGAATATGTGAGAAAATCTTAGCTAGTTTATCTCCAAAATTTGATACAATAGTTACAATTGTTGAAGAATCTAAAGATCTTTCTGAATTAAGTGTTCATGAATTGATGGGATCTCTTGAAGCACATGAGCAAAGATTGTTTAGGCATAAAGAATCATCAATTGAAAGTGCCTTTCAATCTAAACTCAAAGTGGTTGATAAAAATTCTCAAAAGAATCATCTAGTCATGCTCTAGTCAAAAGAGAGTCATTCAGAGGTGAAAACTAGAGTAGAGGAAGAGGAAGAACTATGAAAGGAAGAGGTAGAGAAATACAAAGAAATAATTTTTTAAGAAGGCAATATGATGAGAGCACTCAACAAAGGTGCAATATATGTAAAAGATCTTTTCATGTTGAAAAAGATTACTGGTTTAGGGAGAAACCCCAATGTTATAATTGCAAAAAGTTTGGACATGTTCAAAAAGATTGCAGATACAAAGCAAGTGAGCAAGCACACTTCTCAGAAGAAAATGAAGGTCAACAAAGCACACTGTATGTATGTCAAACTACAGAAGAGCAAAGGAATAATGTGTGATCTTGATAGTGGGTGCAACAATCATATGACTGGTGACAAATCTATTTTGTGGACATTGATAGTTCTTCAATATCACAAGTGAAGATGGGAAATGGTGCATTAGTCCAAGCAAGAGCAAAGGCATAATTGCAATCAATACCAAGAAAGAAAGAAAATTCATTCATGATGTTTTACTTGTTCTAGATTTGAAGCAAAATCTCTTGAGTGTTGGACTGCTGATTGAGCATGGGCATATGGTACACTTTGAAGATAATGTTTGGAAGTTCTATGACAGATGGATGAAAAAGAACTTACGACAAATATCAAGATGAAGAAAAATAGAAGTTTTTCTCTTATTTTGCACTATGCAAAGGATGCTGCATGGAAGATAGAAGTAAATGATGAGTCATGGCTATTGCATAAAAGGTTTGGACACTAAATTTTTAAAGTTTGAGAAGTTTACATCAAGAGAATAAGGTGAATGGTCTATCAGCAATACATGACAAGGAAGAACCTTATGAAGGATGTGCACTTAGAAAATAACATAGAGAGGCATTTCCAAAAAAGCATGTATGGAGAGCCAAAGCACCATTAGAGCTTATTCATACTGACATATGTGGATCTATGAAAACTCCTCTCATTATTTTTATTGATAACTATTCAAGGATGATATGGGTATATTTTATGAGACATAAATCAGAGGCATTTCATCTTCAAGAAGTTTAAAAATCTTATGGAAAGATAAAGTGGGCATTATATCAAGGTGCTGAGAAGTGATAGAGGTGGTGAATACAATTCAAATGAATTTGAGAAATTTTGTGAAGATGATGGTGTACAAAGACAATTGACTGTTGGCTATGCACCAGAGCAAAATGGAGTTGCAGAAAGAAAGAATCGTACTATTGTTGAGATATCTAGATTTATGCTCAAAGACAAAGGCCTTCCAAATTCTTATTGGGTAGAAGTAGTGAATACAGCTATTTATCTGATGAATAAATGTCTAACAAAAGCTCTTCAAAATATGACATCATTTGAAGCCTGGTATGGTAGAAAGCCTTCAATGAAGCATTTCAATATCTTTGGATGTGTGTGCTATGCACATATTCCAAAGGAAAGAAGACATAAACTTGATGAAGTAAGTGAAAAATCTATCTTTGTTGGATACAGTTCTAAATCAAAAGGTTACAGACTTTTCAGCTTGAAGCAAAATCAAGTGATCATAAGAAGATATGTTATTTTCAATGAGAAAGTTGCTTGGGATTGGAAGCAAAAGAAAGTTGAAGAAAATATTATTTTTCTTGATGAAGAAATTTATGATGCTCAAAATAAGAAAATGAGGTTAAAGGTTCACCACAAACTTCTCCAAATATAAGTCCATTTTTAACTTCAAGTTTAAGTCCATCTTTAAGTTCTACTCCTATAAAAATAAGAAGATTAAGTGACATTTATGCTTCTTGTAGTTTCTACATGATTGAGCCTGAATCTTATGAAAATGTTATGCACGAAGAAGTGTGGAACAAGGCAATGCAAGAAGAAATCAATATGGTTGAGAAGAACAAAACTTGGGAGTTAGTGAAGAAACCAAGTGATAAGGAAGTCATTGGCTTGAAGTGGATCTACAAAATAAAACACAATCTAGATGGCACCATTCAAAGACACAAAGAAAGATTAGTAGCAAAGGGATACTCTCAATTACCTGGTATTGATTATCAAGAAACTTTTGCATCTGTTGCTAGACATGATACAATTAGAACTCTTATTTCTATAGCATCACATAAAAGTTGGAAACTACATCAACTAGATGTAAAGTCAGCATTCTTGAATGGAGTATTAGAAGAAGAAATTTATATTGAACAACCTCAAGGCTTCATCATCAAAGGTTAAGAAAACAAGGTATACAAGTTAAAGAAAGCATTGTATGGGCTGAAGCAAGCACCCAAAGCATGGTACTCTCAAATTGAGACCTACTTCAATGAAAATATTTTTCTAAAAAGTCCAAGTGAACCAACACTTTATGTGAAGAAGCAAGGTAATGATATTCTCATGTCTCTCTTTATGTTGATGATTTAATTATTACTGGTAACAATGAGAATATGATCTTGACTTTCAAAAGTGATATGATGAGAAGATATGAAATGAATGATATGGGTTTGCTTTATTATTTTTTGGGAATTAAAATCGGTCAAAGAAAAGATGACATCTTTATCAGTCAAAAGAAGTATGTAAAAGGCATTGTCAAAAAAAAAATTCAACATGGAAAATTGCAATAGTGTGGAAACACCTTTTGTGGTAAATGAGAATTTGATGAAAGAAGATGAAAGTGGTGAAGCCAATGCATAATTATACAGCATTATTGGAAGCTTATTATATCTAACAATTACAATGCCAGATACTATGTTTGCATCAAGTTTACTTTCCAGATTTATGCAAAAGCCAAATAATATTCACTTTGGATAAGCAAAAAGAGTCTTCAGATACATCAAAGGTACTAAAGATTATGGGATCATGTATGAAAGAAATAAGGATGATATTATGAAGTTATTTGGGTTTTGTGATAGTGATTGGGCTGGAAGTATTGATGACATGAAAGCATATCAGGATATGTATTCTTTTATGGATTAGGTATCATATCTTGGCATCCAAGAAGCAAAATACAGTGGCATTATCTTCTTCTGAAGCTGAATACGTTTCATCAACTTTGGCAGCACAACAAATAATTTGGTTGAGAAGAATACTTAAAGATATGGGTGAAAAGTAAGAAGAAGCTACTACTCTGCTATGTGACAACAAATCTACTATTTCTATGACAAAGAATCCTATATATCACAGCCACACCAAGCATATCAAAATCAAATACCATTTCATTAGAGAGGTGGTAGATGAAAAAGAAATTGAAGTCAAGTATGTGAAGACTGAAGGTCAAATTGCAGACATCTTCACCAAGGCACTACCTAAGGAGAAACTCATTCACTTTAGAGATCTTATGGTATCCAAGAACAACCATTAAAGGGGAGTATTAAAATATAATGATTGTTAGTTTTTAGTATTTTATTTTATTTTAATTTAGCCTATGTTGGGCTTTTAAATAATGGGTCCATTTTATTATGCTTTGGTAGGGTAGTTTCAGATGGATAAAATCATAAGAGGCATTATGTTTATCCGTAGAAATAAGAAATAATATTTATATGGTGATGTGTTTAATGAAACGAAATAGATCTATTTTCTTTTTGAAAGAAAATCTTCTTCTCTCTTTGATTTCTCTTTCCAAAATAATCTGTGTTGAAAACAATCACAACAGTTGATCATCATCTTCATCATCAATCCTCCTCAAGCGATCTCTTAAAGAGGCCGTGTTACCACTGATAAAGAGATCGATCACCATCTCTAAAAAAGCAGAGTGCATCTATGTTTGGAATCGACACAGGCTAACAAATGAAGCCATTCATCTCTGATTTTCCTTCTGTTTTTTTTTTTTTCACCGGGATGTCTCTTCCAAAGCAACAAAAGTAGTGAAAGGAGTTTCTGACAGCCAACAAAAAGAAAACAAAAAAAAGGGAGCACGAGACATCTGGGAGCCACCAACAAAAAAAAGTTTGACTGCCAAATCCAGCGGTGACGGGATCATCAGATGCAACGACCCAGGCCCACGGGCCCGCTTCGTTACAAGAAAGCAAGACGGACAAGGTTCACACCAACTTGAGCCACCACAGCCCAAAAGGGATCCAATTGGTGCCTTGTCCTTCTTATTTTACTACATATAAACCACTTAAGTAACTCCCAATTATCCGATGTGGGACAATTGGAAGGGGCATCACAATCTACCCCCCTTAACAGAGGCGACGTCCTCATCGCCAGGGGTAATTGATCACAACCACTAAGCAGGCAGGATTCTAGAGGTGACCCCCATAGGTTCAAGAGGTGGCTCCCATCCCCCATGGATGTAGCACTTTGTCCTGTGTGGCACTTAGCTTCTGCACTTCCGACTGGTGCGAGGCTCTGATACCATATTGTAACGACTCGGGCCCACGGGCCGTTTCGTTACAAGAAAGCAAGATGGACAAGGTCCACACCAACTTGGGCCACCACAGCCCAAAAAGGAATCCAATTGGTGCCTTGTCCTTCTTACTTTACTACATATAAACCACTTAACCAACTCCCAATTATCCGATGTGGGACAATTGGGAGGGGCATCACAATCTACCCCCCTTAACAGAGGCGACGTCCTCGTCGCCAGGGATAATTGATCACAACCACCAGGCAGGTAGGATTCTAGAGGCGGCCCTCACACGTTCAAGAGGTGGCTCCCATCCCCCATGGATGTAGCACTTTATCCTGTGTGGCACTTAGCTCCTACACTTCGACTGATGCGAGGCTCTGATACCATATTGTAACGACCCGGGCCCATGGGCCCGTTTCGTTACAAGAAAGCAAGACGAACAAGGTTCACACCAACTTGGGCCACCACAGCCCAAAAAGGGATCCAATTGGTGTCCTTCTTACTTTACTACATATAAACCACTTAACCAACTCCCAATTATCCGATGTGGGACAATTGGAAGGGGCATCACAATCTACCCCCTTAACAGAGGCAACGTCCTCGTCGCCACCAGGGGTAATTGATCACAACCACCAGGTAGGCAGATTCTAGAGGTGGCCCCCAGGTTCAAGAGATGGCTCCCATTCCCCCATGGATGTAGCACTTTATCCTGTGTGGTACTTATCTCCTGCACTTCCGACTGGTGCGAGGCTCTGATACCATATTGTAACGATCCGGGCCCACGGGCCCATTTTGTTACAAGAAAGCAAGATGGACAAGGTCCACACCAACTTGGGCCACCACAGCCCAAAAAGGGATCCAATTGGTGCCTTGTCCTTCTTACTTTACTATATATAAACCACTTAACCAACTCCCAATTATCCGATGTGGGACAATTGGGAGGGGCATCACATCAGATTTCAACTTAAAAAAAATAAAAGAATTGTTATCTTATGCACCTTTCGGATCTCACGCAGGCGTGAAGACGTGTTGCTGCGAATTTTTTTTTGGCAAGAAAATAGGGAGCGGAAACGGAGATGAACATGATGCAAAGGAGCCATTGTTTTTATCTTTAAACAAAGAAGCGATGAAAAGATAAAATAAAATAAAATAAAAAAATTATTAATGTAATTCATGATAGGTTTAAACAATATTAATATGAATATTAATCAATCTTATATCCCTATTTTTGATAAAAAAATTATAATTATTTGAGTATCAAGATGAAGACCCTTTTTATTTCACAAAAAGCATTGAATCTAGTAGAGAACGGGTACAAAGAGTCAGTTAATCCAACAAATCATCAAAAGAAGCAACTGAAGAATTACAAAAAGAAGGATGCCAAAGCCCTGTTCCTCATCCAACAAGCTGTGTCTGAAAAACTTTTCTTCGAAATTATTAGAGTCACTAAATTAAAGAACCATGGGACATCTTATAGGAGGAATTTCAAGGCAACATCAAGGTGAGAGCTATCAAACTTCAAACTCTAAGAAAAGAGTTAGATAATTTGAAAATGTAAAAAAAATAAAAATTTAAAGGATTATTTCTTCAAAATTATGGAAACTGTTAATCCAATGAAAAGCTATGGTGAAACCATCACCGAGCAAAGAATATGTGAAAAATTTTGGCTAGCTTATCTCCAAAATTTGATACAATCGTTACAATTGTTGAAGAATCTAAAGATCTTTCTATTCTAAATATTCATGAATTGATGGGATCTCTTGAAGCTCATGAGCAAAGATTGTTTAGGCATAAAGTATCATCAATTGAAAGTGTCTTTCAATGTAAACTCAAAGTGGTTGATAAAAAATTTCAAAAAGAATCATCCAGTCATGCTCCAATCAAAAGAGAGTCACTTAGGTAAAAACCAGAGTAGAGGAAGAGGAAGAAATATGAAAAGAAGAGATAGAGAAATGCAAAGAAATAATTTTTTAAGAAGGAACTATGATGAGAGCACTCAACAAAGGTGCAATATATGTAAAAGGTCTTCTCATGCCGAAAAAGATTGCTGATTTAGGAGAAAACCCCAATGTTATAATTGTAAAAAGTTTGAACATGCTCAAAAAGATTGCAGGTACAAAGCAAGTGAGCAAGCACACTTCTCAAAAGAAAATGAAGGTTAACAAAGCACACTATATGCATGTCAAACTGCAGAAGAGCAAAGGAATAATGTAGGTATCTTGACAATGGGTGCAGCAATCACATGACTGGTGACAAATCTATTTTTATGGACATTGACCATTCTTCAATTTCATAAGTGAAGATGGGAAATGGTGTTCTAGTCCAAACAAGAGGCAAAGGCACAATTGCAATGAATACCAACAAAGAAAGAAAATTCTTTCATGATGTTTTACTTGTTTCAGACTTGAAGCAGAATCTCTTGAGTATTGGACAATTAATTGAGCATGGACACATGGTACACTTTAAAGATAATATTTACAAATTATATGATAGAGGGATGAAAAAGTAACTTATGGAAAATATCAAGATGGAGAAAAATAGAAGTTTTTCTCTTATTTTGCACTATGCAAAGGATGCGGCATGAAAGATGGAAGTAAATGATGAGTCATAGTTATGGGACAAAAGGTTTGGGCACTTAAACTTTCAAAATTGAAAAAGTTTACATCAAAAGAATATAGTGTATGGTCTACCAGCAATACATGACAAGGAAGTGTTGGTTAATTTAGATTCCTACTGGCCAGGGAATAACCAACTCCTAATTTTGTGGTTTATGTATTTTAAAATTTGAACGTGCAAAATAGCTCCGTAACCATCGCCCGAACATGCTCCGAAAATCTCTATGATGGCAGAAATTTTTGGAGAGTTTGTGTATATAAAATTGGTCCCTGGTACCTGCTCTACGATATGAGAAAACCACACACCATCGATTTGGGTAGAGAAAGGACCAGAAGAACCAGAATTCAAAGCTTCTTCCTTTTTTTATTATTTTATCCCGAGGCCGGAACGATGGTGGGAGGTAATTCTCAATACTATTTCCACTGCTTTACTTTATTTTGAAGTGCCATGTTGATCTAAATCACATTAGGCACGTTATTGGTTATTTTACATTTGGTATCAGAGCCATGACGCCTCTGTCTCGTTTTGGCTGAATGCTTTCTGCTTTTGGGCTCTTCTTTATGTTGGATTTTGTTTTAAATATTGGAAAATATCTATTTAAAATTTTATCCTGATAAAAAAAAGGGGGGCAAGACGTTCTTGATTTCTATTTCTCTCGTTTTAGGGATAGTCCAAAGGGGAGGCTACTGGTAGTACCCTGGATTATGTTACCCAATGGGCGTACGGTAGGGATATTAGGGACGTACCAATAAGGGAGGCTACTGTAGTACCTTGGTGCGTTTGACCCAACTACCTATACCGGGAGAGTTAATAGATCATCAAGAATTATCTGAAAGGGCATTAGATCCGATAAACTCTAAATATTCAGTTATTTAATTCAGTTTTATTTAAGAGATTGATCGATAAGACTTATGCCATGAAGCATGCATTTATCTGTTCACTCACCCTTTTGGATATAGTTTGAATAAAGATAAATCCAAATATCTCATAATCAAATCACCATAAAAAGAGGAAGCGTGGGTTTCCTTGCTTCGGATATGTGCACATGGGATAAGGATGGATGAAAAACATTTCTTACTGAAAACGTGCAGGCAATACAGAATCAAAAAAAAAGGGCCGTGGCATTATTTTAAAAAAAGGATGAGGGACGCCAGCGCCAGCGCTGGCTGACTGGCTGGGCGCTGGCTGACTGCCAGCACCCAAGCGCTGGCTGGCGGCTGGCTGCCTGCCAGCGCCCAAGCGCCAGCGCTGGTTGCCAACCAGCGCTGGGCAACGCCCAGGCGCTGGTAGCGCCTGGGTGGGCCAGGCGCTGGCCCAGCGGCCTAGGCCAGGCGCTGGCCCAGCGGGCGTCTGGCCCAATCAGGACTGGTCCAGTGTTTGATTGGCTCTGTTGTCTGGGCCAGCAGTGAGGCTGGGCCGTGCACACAATCTGAACTATAGCAGGCTGGATTGCAGCAGTCTGACACATCTGATCCAAAAATTTTGAGGTGATTGAGATATTTTTGGTTAAATTAAACTATTGGAATTGGATGAGGATGACGGGCTGTTGGCTCGTTCATTAAGTGATGGGCCATTAGCCTGGTATATTTATGTTCAATTATATTTAGAATTTGTGTGTGTAAATTTTATGAATTATGCATGCATCTTAAGTGACATAATTGAGCATAAAATTTAAATAATGTCTAAGTGATAAATATAATTGAATAATTGAGGAGTAGCCACAGCATCCTTAATTATAAAATTGTATAATAAAGTTAATAAATCACATAAATAATAGACATTAATTATAATTAATTATATGATATAATAAAATTTATTCCATAGAAAATTTTGTTATATTTATATAATTAATTAGGATAAAATGTCAAATTATATTTTTCTAATTTACCCACAGGGATTAGAAATTAAGGGCATAATTTGATAATTTTTATCATATAGTTTAAATGTGAATCTAATTGAATTAATACTTCAGCCCACAGGCAAGTTTTATGTCAGTAGATTCATATTTTGACGTATTTTACATTGGTGGATATGTCATATTGTTTAAAGAGATTCAAAGTTTTGTAACATGAGTATGATTATTTAATTTTTGCAGTTTGTCAGCCTATTAATTTCTCTGATATGATTTGTGATGTTCCTGAGCTCAGAGGGGACAATTATAAAATTTGGAAGGAGAGAACTCTCCTTCATCTAGGGTGCAAGGACATTGATTATGCCATAAGGAAGGATGAACCGCCTTCAGAAGATTCTGTTCTTTATGAAAAATGGGAGCGATCTAATTGTCTCTCAATAATGTTCATAAAGACCAAGATCTCAGATGGCATCAGGGGTTCCCTTGAACATTATGACAATGTCCGTGACTTGCTGAAGGCGATCGATGATCAATTTGTATCTTCAGACAAGGCTTTAGCTAGCACCCTAATTCCCCAGTTCTCATCCATAAAGCTGAGTGGTATATGCGGTGTACGTGACCACATTATGAGGATGAGGGATATTGCGGCTCAATTGAAGAGACTTGAAGTTGAGATGTCTGACTCTTTTCTAGTGCATTACATTCTCAACACTCTACCACCGCAATATGCCCCATTTAAGATCTCTTATAACACACATAAGGATAAATGGTCAATTAATGAACTTATGACCATGTGTGTTCAAGAGGAGGGTAGACTTGCTGTGGAAGAGGGTGAGAAGGTAAATTTGACAACACCAGGAAAGAAAAAGAAATTTCAAGCAAAGGACAAGGGCAAGATTCCTGCCAAAGGGGACATTCAGAAAAGTTTCAAATGTTTCTTCTGCAAGAAGAAAGGGCATTTGAGGAAGGATTGTGCCAAGTTCAAACAGTAGCTTGACAAGAAAGGTACTCAACTCTCTTTTGTCTGTTATGAATCTAACATGATTAATGTTACTCAAGACACATGGTGGATTGACTCTGGTTCTTCAATCTATGTTACCAACTCCTTGCAGGGATTGCAAGACCTGCGGAAACCAGTGGGAAGTGAATGCTGCATCTATTCTGGAAACAAGATGTCATCACATGTGGAAGCCATTGGAACTTGCAAACTTGTTTTAGATAGTGGTTTTATTTTAAGTTTGGAAAAGACATTTTATATTCCTGGTTTTGCTAGAAATTTAGTTTCGGTTTCAAGACTTGTATCTTGTGGATATTTCTTTAAATTTTCGGATTCGTCTTTCAGTATTTCTTATGGATCTGAGATTATTGGATGTGGTACATTGTCTGATGGTCTTTTTCGTCTTAATTTAGAAAATGACAATCACTATTTTTCTATGCATGTTGGTGTTAAAAGATGTGTCGTTAATGAGAATTCGTCTAATTTGTGGCATAGGAGATTAGGTCATATCTCCATTGATAGAATCAAGAGGTTGGTACATAATGGAGTACTTAGTACTCTTGATTGGACTGACTTTAGTACTTGTATAGACTGCATTAAAGGTAAGCAGACTAACAAGTCAAAGAAAGGTGCAAAGAGGAGTTCTCAATTGTTAGAAATAATTCACACACATTTGTAGTCCTGATATAGATGCATACCGTAATAAGTATTTCATCTCCTTTATTGATGATTATTCGCGTTACATGTATCTCTACTTATTGAACAGCAAAAGTGAGGCACTTGATGCTTTCAAAATTTTTAAGGCTAAAGTAGAGAAACAATGTGACAAACGAATCAAGATCGTAAGATCTGATAGGGGAGGAGAATACTACGGTAGATACACTGAGAGTGGACAAGCTACCGGTCCATTTACAAAGTTTCTTCAAGATTGTGGGATTGTTGCCCAATACACCTTACCTGGTTCTCCAGATCAGAATGGTGTAGCTGAAAGAAGAAACCGAACATTAATGGACATGGTAAGGAGCATGCTTGCTAGCTCCAAACTTCCTCGGTCCTTATGGACTAAAGCCCTTAAGACGACGGTGTACATATTAAACCGGGTTCCAACCAAGGCTATCCAAAAGACACCTTTTGAGTTGTTTAAAGGTTGGAAACTGAGTTTGCGACATGTACGCATTTGGGGTTGCCCAGCTGAGGTGAGGATTTATAATCCACATGAAAGGAAGTTGGACCCAAGGACCTTAAGTGCATATTTTGTTGGTTATGCCGAAAGATCCAAGGGATATAGATTTTATTGTCCTTCTCATAGTACTAGATTTGTGGAATCAAGAAATGCTAAATTTCTTGAAAATGACTTAATTAGTGGGAGCGATCATTTTCAAGACCTTGGTCTTGGGAAAGGTCATCAAGATGCTCAATGCTCCACTTCAAGTAGTGGACCGATTGTTGTAGTTCACAGTGCGCCTTGTGTTCGTGACATGTTGAGCAACAGGTCCAAGAGATTCCACAAACTGCTGATCCAAATCCAGTAGACCTTGAAGTTCAGCAAATACCCGAAATTGTTGAACAACCTGTTGAGCAACATGATCCTGTTTCACAAGAGAATGTTGAGGCAACATTGAGGAGGTCTGCTAGGACTAGGAGACCAGCAATTCCTAGTGATTATGTTGTGTATCTGCAAGAATGTGACTACAATATTGGAGCCGAAAATGATCCTGAAACGTTTTCACTGGCCATGAGTTCTAATGTATCTGACTTGTGGTACAAAGCCATGAAAGAAGAGATGGATTCTATGGCATCTAACAAAGTCTGGGATCTTATCAAGTTGCCTGATGGTGTAAAAGCCATTGGTTGTAAGTGGGTCTTTAAAACTAAGAAAGACTCAGAAGGCAACATTGAGAGACATAAGGCTAGACTTGTTACCAAAAGATTTACTCAGAGGGAAGGAATAGATTACACGGAGACCTTTTCTCCTATATCTAAAAAGGACTCCTTCCATGTAATCATGGCATTGGTGGCTCATTTTGATTTAGAGTTACACCAGATGGATGTGAAAACGACATTCCTCAATGGTGATCTAGAGGAAGAGGTTTACATGAAACAACCAGAAGGATTTTCCTCTAGTAGTGGTGAGAATTTAGTTTGTAAGCTGAATAAGTCCATATATGGATTAAAGCAAGCCTCCCGTCAATGGTATTTGAAATTTCATGATGTTATTACTTCATTTGGCTTTGAAGAAAACATCATGGATGTTTGTATATACCAAAAGGTCAGTGGGAGCAAGATTTGCTTTCTTGTGTTATATGTGGATGACATTTTGCTTGCGACTAAGGACAAGGGTTTGCTATATGAGGTGAAACAATTTCTCTCAAAGAACTTTGATATGAAGGATATGGGCGAGGCATCTTATGTCATTGGCATAAAGATCCATAGAGATAGATCTAGAGGCATTTTGGGCTTGTCTCAAGAGACCTATATCAACAAGGTTCTAGAAAGTTTCGCATGAAAGATTGTTCACCGAGTGTAGCACCCATTGTGAAAGGTGATAGATTCAGCTTGAATCAGTGTCCCAAAAATGAGTTCGAACGCGAACAGATGAGACCCATTCCATATGCTTCAGCTATTGGAAGCCTTATGTATGCTCAGGTTTGTACTAGGCCTGACATTGCATTTGTTGTTGGAATGCTTGGGAGATATCAGAGTAATCCAGGTGTTGACCATTGGCGGGCTGCAAAGAAGGTTATGAGATACCTTCAAGGAACCAAGGATTACATGCTCATGTATAGACGGACTGAGAAGTTGGAAGTCATTGGATATAGTGATGCAGACTTTGCTGGCTGTATTGATTCACGTAAATCAACGTCAGGTTACGTGTTTATGTTAGCTGATGGAGCTATATCATGGAAGAGTGCCAAGCAGACCTTGACTGCTACTTCCACTATGGAGGCTGAGTTCGTCTCTTGTTTTGAAGTACCTCACACGGTGTATGGTTGAAGTGTTTCGTATCTGGGCTTAAAGTTGTGGACTCTATTTCGAGGCCCTTGACATTGTATTGTGATAATTCAGCTGCTGTTTTTATGGCTAAGAACAATAGGAGTGGTAGTCGTAGTAAACATATCGACATTAAGTACTTAGCCATAAGAGAGCGTGTTAAAGAAAAGAAAGTGGTTATTGAACACATCAGCACTGAATTGATGATCGCGGATCCTCTGACTAAAGGCATGCCACCAAAAGGTTTCAAGGATCATGTAGCGAATGNGTACTGTGATAATTCAGCTGCTGTTTTTATGGCTAAGAACAATAGGAGTGGTAGTCGTAGTAAACATATCGACATTAAGTACTTAGCCATAAGAGAGCGTGTTAAAGAAAAGAAAGTGGTTATTGAACACATCAGCACTGAATTGATGATCGCGGATCCTCTGACTAAAGGCATGCCACCAAAAGGTTTCAAGGATCATGTAGCGCGAATGGGACTTAGTTCCATGATGTAATGTCATTGTATATACTTGTTCTTCAATGAAACTCTTATTCAGTTTGGATATTTCTCCTTTAAGTTGTATACATATTTGTTTGTTTTGAGGAATATCATTATGTTGGACCACGAATAAACATAGGGTTTATTCATTAAGTTATTTGGGCTATGTTGGGAAGTGTAACATATTGTGATACATGGAAGACAATACTCACATTTAGAGGAACTGTCGCCATGATCCGTATGTTAATATCGTGCATGGTAGAAAATACATAGACCAAGTGGGAGAATGTTGGTTAATTTAGATTCCTACTGGCCAGGGGAATAACCAACTCCTGATTTTGTGGTTTATGTATTTTGAATTTTGAACGTGCAAAACAGCGGGAGTAAGTTTGCAACTCCGTAACCATCGCCCATAACGTACTCCAGAAATCTCTATGATGGCAGAAATTTCTGGAGGGTTTGTGTATATAAAAAATGGTCCCTGGTACCTGCTCTACGATATGAGAAAAACCACACACCATCGATCTGGGTAGAGAAAGGACCAGAAGAACCAGAATTCAAAGCTTCTTCCTTTTATTTTATTCCGAGGCCGGAACGATGGCGGGAGGTAATCCTCAACACTATTTCCGCTGCTTTACTTTATTTTTACATGTGAGACTCAGCCCAAATTAGATTGAATAGACTCAGCCGAGTGTGATTTCTAATTCGAAAAGGAAAGAAAAGAAATAAATTATTTAAGAATTCTGGGATGAAATTGGCCTCGAAAGATGGTCTGAGAAGGGTTAGCAATTTAGGACACCTCAAAACCTTACTCTTTTTTCGACAAGCTGGTGTAGTCCAACTACAACTACTTCAATCGGTAGGATCGGGAGAGTGATTAAAGCAAATTGGAATGAAGTAACTCCAAAATCAGAGTTCAAGAGAATCGAAATCAGAACTTCAATGGCTGCTTTTCTCAGCCTCCAAGGAAGATGAAATGACACCAATTCTTCTAGATTGATGGCTGCAACTCTTCAAGGATGCAGGCTTTGAAAATGCTCCAACTCTTCAAGGAAGGAGTGAAAATTCTTCTAGATTTTCAAAAGGCATGAACTCTTCAAGGTTCAAAGTAATTGCTCTTAGGCAAAGTTCATTCTTTTTCTTTTCAGCTCCCCCCATTACAGAGACTTGATGGTCTTTAATAGACAAAGCAAAAGGAAACCAAAAGACTAGCAAAAGGAAACCAAAAGACTTGAGTCAAACTTAGAAACCAGAAGCTTAATAAAAGCTCAGTATTTCCAAAAAATATGCTTGGGAAAGGTGTAGTGCCTTGGAAATGAAAAAGTCAAAATAAAGAGATGTGGGATGGCTCTTGGTCTTGAATGCTGGCTGCATCATTCCCCACCTCTTTAGAAGAATTCGTCCCTGAATTTGATTCACCATTATTGGAAGAATTGCCAATATAAGGTGTTAAATGCCTGACATTGAATACATCATGTATCTTCATATGGGAAGGAAGCTTTAACCGATATGCATTAGGATTGATGCGTTCAAGTACTTCAAGGGGTCCAAGCTTTCGATTACTAAGTTTGTTGTAGGCTCCAATGGGATGGCGTTCTGCTGGTAAATAAGCCCAAACAAAATCTCCAGGTTCAAAAATGACTTCACGTCGCCGCTTATCAACATTCTTTTTATAGGATTCAGCTTTATCCTCCAACTGTTGGCGCACATCTTCATGAACTACTTTCATTTGAGAAACTATATCATCCACCTTATTAATTGACTTTTCAGCAAAGGGGATAGGTGCTAAATCAAGAGCAGTCTTTGGTTGCCGCCCATATACAATTTTAAAAGGGCTGTAACCAGTGGTACGATTCACTGAGCAGTTGTATGCAAATTCTCCAAGTGACAGTTGTGACTCCCAAGAGCGGAGGTTACCATTAATCAAAGTTCTCAACAGATTTCCCAAGGATCGATTGACAACTTCAGTTTGTCCATCCGTTTGAGGGTGGAACACTGTACTATATTGTAATTTAGTACCAATACGCTTCCATAGTTGTCTCCAGAAGTGGCTGAGAAACTTGGTGTCCCGATCAGAAGTAATGGTTTTAGGAAGGCCATGCAGCTTGTATACTTCTTTGAAGAATAATTCAGCAATGCGTGAGGCATCCATAGTCTTTCGACAGGGAATAAAATGTGCCATTTTTGAAAACCTATCAACAACCACAAAGATTGAATCCATACCTCTCAATGTGCGTGGGAGTCCCATGACAAAGTCCATAGAGATATCTTCCCAAGGGGCTTGTGGAATTGGCAATGGCAAATAAAGACCAGCATTGGTAGCTTGTCCCTTTCCTTCTTGGCAATTTCGACAACTCATCACATGTCGGTGTACATCACGTTTCAGATGAGGCCAAAAATATTTTGCTGAAACAAGTTGCATAGTCTTGTCACGCCCAAAATGTCCATTGTGGTGAATTTCATCAATCACCCTTTGTCGAAGAGAACAATTCGGCACACAAAGACGATTTCCTTTAAAAAGAAAGCCATCACATAAAGTAAAATCAGCAAGCTTCTTATCTTGTGCATCTGAAATGATCATTGAGAAGTAAGGGTCTTCTTGATACAACTCTTGAAAAGAATCAAATCCAAGGACAGTTGAGCGCATGGTATGAAGCAAGTTCTTTTTTCGGCTAAGAGCATCAGCAACCTGATTTTGAACTCCAGTTTTGTGTTTGATGTTGAATGTAAATTCTTGGAGATATTCAGCCCATTTTGCACGCCTGGAATTGAGCTTTTGCTGACCTGAAATGTACTTAAGAGCTTCATGGTCAGTGTACAAAATAAACTCTCTATGGATAAGATATTGCCTCCAATGTTCAAGTGTGCGAAATAATGCATAAAACTCCAAATCATAAGTGCTGTAGTGAAGTTTTGCACCATTTAACTTTTCACTAAAGAAGGCAATGGGTCGTCCTCCTTGACTTAGAACTCCTCCTATGCCGGTTCCGGATGCATCACAATGCACCTCAAAGACAAGATCAAAGTTAGGTAATGCAAGAACAGGGGCTGTGCTCAACTTTTCTTTAAGAAGTTCAAAACTTTGTTGGGCTGCTGTTGTCCACTCAAAAACTCCTTTCTTCATACAAGAGGTGAGTGGGGCTGCAATGGTGCTAAACTGCGCAATGAATCGCCGGTAGAAAGAAGCTAGACCATGAAAACTTCGAACTTCATGTACATTTGTTGGAGTTGGCCATTCTTGGATCACCTTAATCTTAGTATCATCAACTGAGATTCCTTCTTTTGAGATATGAAATCCCAAGAATAAGATTTGTGGCACCATAAAGTAGCATTTGTCAAGGGCTGCATACAAATGTTCTTGCCGCAATACACATAACACTTCTTGAAGGTGCTGCAAATGTTCATTAGTAGATTTGCTAAAAATTAAAATATCATCAAAATAAACTACAACAAATTTTCCAAGAAATTGCTTCAAAACTTGAGTCATGAATCTCATGAATGTGGATGGTGCATTTGACAACCCAAATGGCATGACTAGCCACTCAAACAGTCCGTCTTTGGTTTTGAATGCAGTCTTCCATTCATCTCCGGTCTTGACTCTGATTTGATGATATCCACTCTTTAAGTCTAGCTTTGAGAAGATGGTTGCACCAGAAAGTTGATCCAAGAGATCATCAAGACGAGGGATTGGGAACCGGTACTTGATAGTGATCTTGTTAATTGCCCTACTATCAATACACATTCTCCAAGTGCCATTTTTTTTAGGCACCAAGAGGGCTGGAACAGCACATGGACTTAGACTTTCTCTTATAAAACCTTTATTCAAGAGTTCCGTAACTTGTCGCTGCAATTCTTCATGTTCAGTCGGACTCATCCGATAATGAGCCAGATTAGGTAGGGGAGTACCAGGCATCAAGTTAATTTCATGCTGAATCTGTCTCATAGGAGGAAGACCAGGTGGTAAGTCTGTTGGAAACACATCCTTAAATTTTTCCAAAAGAAGCTGAACTTGATGGGATATGGGAGGTACAATTTCATTGTCCATGCTGGTTTTGTTAAGTAAAACATACACAATATGAACTCCCTTCATGGCACCTTTTATGTCTTTCATTGTAAACAAATTAGGGGATAAGGATTTTTCATTTAGAGGAGTCTTAAGAGGCTCCCTACTAGGTGCCAAAGTAATTTTCTTCCCCTCATAAACAAAAGAATAAGTATTATGGAAGCCATCATGGGTAGTCCTTCTGTCAAACTGCCAAGGTCGGCCAAGGATAATATGACTAGCATCCATTGGTAGAATATCGCACCATATCTTATCAAAATATATAGAACCAATGGAAAAATTGACAAGGCAACGTTTGGAAACAGTTACCTCAGTATCTTTCTTTAGCCAAGACATTTTGTAAGGTGTAGGGTGCTCTTTCAATTCCAGTTTCAGCTTATTTACCGCCACTTCAGAAATCACATTTTCACAGCAACCAGAGTCAATAATTAACTGACATACTTTTCCTGAAATGGTGCAGGTTGAGTGAAAAATATTGGTGCGCAACCATTTATCTCTGGAGTCACATTTGGGAGTGAGGAAAATCTTTTTTATCATGAGAAGTTCTCCAGAATCACCATGGATTAAGTGCTCTTCTTCCCCGGCAACTTCCTGAACCTTGACTTCTTCCTCAAGTGGTTCTTCCATATTTTCAGCAGGGTCATCTTCTATCAAGAACGCTTTGCCAGCTGGTCGGTTCTTGTTACTTCGACAATTGTTAGCACGATGACCCATCTCTCCACAGGAATAACAACGTATACCAGTTGTAGAGCTTTGACCGGCTGTAACTTGTTTGAAAATATTAGGCTGAGTAGAAGGCTTGCTTGTACTAAATGGTTTTGCTATAGCTTCAGTAACTTTGGTGGGGCCGATTGCACTCCTGGTTGCTCGGTTTGGCAAGGTAGGGAGCTGCTGCCTCCTAGAATGAGAACGCTCCACTTTGAGAGCCCTTTGATGTGCGTCTCCTATATCCCAAATATCAAGAACTTCTAAAGCATCTTGGATATGAAGTTGGAGACCATTCAAGTACTTATTCACAAGCATTTCTTCTGAGTCTTGAATGTTGTTGCGAATTACCAACTCATTGAACTCATTAGTGTATTCGTCTACTGTTCGCATACCTTGCCTCAAGTTTTGGTACCTTTGGTAAAGCTCTCTCTTGTAACCTTTGGGAAGAAAATACTTTCGAATTTTGTCCTCCATTTTCCTCCAGGAAGTGATTGGAGCCTTGCCAGCAGATTGGCGAGTTTGCTTCTCACGTCTCCACCAGGCTATAGCTTTGCCTCGGAGACGCATAGTAATAATGCCAACTTGGCGATCTTCTGGGACATTCCTATACTCAAAAACTTCATTCACAAGTGTTAACCAATCAACAATTTCATCAGCAGAATCAGTACCTAAAAATTCTGGAATGTCTCTCTTGATTTCCTTTTCCCAATCTGGTTCTCGAACTATTTGTGCCCGATATGGAGCATTCCTTCTTCGAGGGTGATATTGGACACTTTCTGAAGAAGAAGAATCATCATTGTATTCGTTGGCTCTGGCACCGGGTGGAGGATTGTTCGCTTCAACCCTCAGACGCTGAACTTCTCGAGTCAAATCATCAATCTGTTGTTGCATACGCTGCTGTAAATTTTCAGCAAGCGTGTGTACTTCGTTCAAGGGAATGGTTCTGCCTCCTCGACGTCTAGCTTGTCTTGGGGGCATTGTCCTCTCCTCCACAGCTCTGATACCAAATGGTGTAGTCCAACTACAACTACTTCAATCGGTAGGATCGGGAGAGTGATTAAAGCAAATTGGAATGAAGTAACTCCAAAATCAGAGTTCAAGAGAATCGAAATCAGAACTTCAATGGCTGCTTTTCTCAGCCTCCAAGGAAGATGAAATGACACCAATTCTTCTAGATTGATGGCTGCAACTCTTCAAGGATGCAGGCTTTGAAAATGCTCCAACTCTTCAAGGAAGGAGTGAAAATTCTTCTAGATTTTCAAAAGGCATGAACTCTTCAAGGTTCAAAGTAATTGCTCTTAGGCAAAGTTCATTCTTTTTCTTTTCAGCTCCCCCCATTACAGAGACTTGATGGTCTTTAATAGACAAAGCAAAAGGAAACCAAAAGACTAGCAAAAGGAAACCAAAAGACTTGAGTCAAACTTAGAAACCAGAAGCTTAATAAAAGCTCAGTATTTCCAAAAAATATGCTTGGGAAAGGTGTAGTGCCTTGGAAATGAAAAAGTCAAAATAAAGAGATGTGGGATGGCTCTTGGTCTTGAATGCTGGCTGCATCACAAGCTCCGTCACAACTCTTAAAGCAATCCGAAAATTAAAATCAGAGATCAAAGTAAAGACATCATTTCTGCCAGTTATTGCATATCAGATGGAAAATTATCTATTACACAGCAAGTACATATGGTTCCAATAGCATCAAAGATGACGACAAAGATACAACACAGCAGTCAAGATGCGAAACTCTCGACTATTTTATTTGCAATCTGGCATAAGATTTCCCCATCAAAGTATTTAGCATCAGGAGCTGGCATGATTTTGGTGCAGCCATGGTTCGTACAAGTAAACTATGCGTCCGTTGATCGGTTGAATTGGTCTTGCATTGTCCTTCTGCAGAAAGGTAAAATCGATCATAAAACAAACCCAGTTAGCAGACCATCAGAACAACCAACAATTGTTATTAAAGTAATCTAATGTAATTGCATTGCATTGAACAGCAACCATAATAATTCTCAATCAGCCAACTGATCAACTTACGTCATGCACAGCAGTCCTTAGCAATTCTACTTGTTCTTCTGAGACATTCAACACCTAAAACCACAGGAGTCGATCTATAAGAAGAAAAACTTGGCAAAGGAGACGAGCACCATAGGTAAATTAGAATGCCACAAACCTCTTGTAATACGATCCAAGTAACATTTTCGGTACAAGGAGGAGTGGTTAGAGAACCACAGTACGTGTAATAAGGAGCTTCATATCTTATTGGTGGTGGAGAGAGATAACCCACAACCACCTCCTCTCTTTGATTCATTGTTAGAAAGTCGAAGTACTTCGTCAGCTGAGCCAATAAAGATGAGCCTGTTTGAGTTGGAGTGGAGGTGAAATGGTGGAAAAGTTTTGAGTTCTTTCGATGACAAACCTTTGCAAGGAAGGGATCAGGCGAGACATATTGGTACAAGATGCCAATGACTGCTATGCTTCCATCTGAACTAACGTGAACCATGTGCAACTCCAGTGGATACCTGCGAGAAGAAATATATTTCTCCGGTCTCAATTGCTTAAAGATAGAGGCTGGAAATTGGCTTCCAAAATATGTCAGTTGTGGCGTGATTATTTGGTCATTTCAGAGGGTGATCGTATCTTGAAATCCTTGGACTAGAATTTCATGTTTAGCGCTTTTCAGCTCACAGAAGTTGAATTTTACCAATATAAAATGTGAAATTCTTATTCGAATAAAGCATTATTAACTGAAATCCTTGGTTTCTAAGCCTCCCAGAGATGTTGTTATTTGAAAAGGAAACACATTTTTTGTATTTTAAGATTTATTTGTCATAAAATGCCGATTTAAAAATGTTTTCTTCCACCTCTCCAGAGAAAGAGCAATTTTAGTGCATGTTTTGAACAATAGTAAGAGCAATTGTAGAGCATGTTTCGTCCAAAAGTCCAACTTTTATTTGGTTAGGAAAAAGTTTTGCTGCATCGCCCTCCAGTGTAGCAAGTATACATCGATCGTGTGGATTGATCATTCGCACATGCCGCCATGTATGCCGAGGCTCAATGGGTTTTTATTGTGTACCGCATATGTGACGGCACGCATGGGCGGCCAATCAGAGTGGCCGACACGCTTACTTCACAGCAAGACTTTTTCATTTACTTAGAGCTTACTCCAGGTTAGGCCTGGGCAAAAATGGCCCTACCCATTGGGCTGATCCATCTGACTTATGGGTTGGTCCGGTCCCAAATTTAGCAGTCCAAACATTTCTGGATCAAGATTGGTCTGTCTGAGATGCTACGTTACACAGAAACTCCTCTCACAGCCACTAAATGGCTTATGTCACTTAAATTCTAAGTTAGAGATGGATTAATAAATAGAAGGTGAGAAATAAAAGAGCACCTCCGGCCGAAAAAAGTATGCTCAGAAGGTGAGTGCCAGAGGCATTGCTGAAGAACATAGGACTTGCCATCAATGGTAAGTGATCCTGCACCAGGTCTTGAGCCTTCTGTCCATTTAATCTACATTCATATCAGGAAAATAAAAATAAAATTGAAAGAATATATTTAAAGAAAAAAATTTGATAGAAGAGTGAAATTAGAATAGATAATAAAAAAGATAATGATATATTTTCTTCTGTTCAATGAAAAGTTTTGGAGAGACTTTACCCCTCTGTTTATTTAAAATAGAAAGGAATAGAAAAGGAATTATTGGATCTTACCATTATGTCATAGCCGCTATTTTGCATAATCGCATAAGTTCTGTTGTAACTGTTATTCAGCCTTCCAATATTTGGATTGCATTGAATATTCTTATGGTTTATATCTATGGGTGATTGCTTTGTTCCATTAGAACATTTTGCCCATTCTGGATCCAGCTCTTCCCAGTGTTCAGGCCCATATAGACCATTTTCATCATAGTCAAAATGCTTCTTATCTCCTGCATTAAAAGGACAAAATTAATGAGTTCCCTTTTATTAAATGTCTACCATAAGATTGTCTATAATTTGATGCTCATGTTTTCTCTAAATGCATTTTCATCTAATGAAAAGTGACTGAAAAGATAATGTTATCATTATTTATCTCATGATTATCCATTATTTTTTGTTAATAGTACCACTACAACAATAATCATATTAGTATTATTTTTACATAACATTTGAAATATCACTTCCGGATATAAATAATGATCATTTATAACAGTAAAAATGCCTAACTTGTTTAATGTTGTGACACTATATCATGTCAATCTTTCTGACAGGACAACGATGAACACGTAAGTCATTGAAAATAAGACTATATACAGTTAAAACATATTTAAATGGGCTTGGATTTGGATTTGAATATTTCATAATATTAAAGAAAGGCTTACCGACTATCTGAGATGTCGAGGGAGTGAGTTGGGCAAGGAAAGCACATGATAGTAACAGAGCGAAAGGCAACCATGGACTCCTCATCTCTGAGAGCTTATGAGCGGATGGCCACCCCAAAGGCCTTAGAATCTTGTTGCCTTTGTGGAGTTCTGGCATCCTTCTTATAGAGAGAAACTGTAACATGTGAATATCCAATCTTATCAACAAAAAGAAATCGATGACGCAGAGGTGGTCCAAAAATCGTACAGATTAGAGATTGTTTTCTCTATACCATTATGAATATCCAATCTTATCAACAAGCATAGAGTTAGGTGGACAAATGGTGAAGCACCGTTCAGGCAACCATCGGAAGAGTTGCAGATGATTATTAATATGATGTAATGGGATTTTAAATTTCCATTTCATTTAGCCAGTATTTGGACGCCAAGTAGCCTCTCATTTCTTAAATGTTTTTAATTATTGGCATTCACTCAATAATTATGCGTTATTTGTTAGGCGTTTCTATGATTTGTAAGATAACAATGGAGAAAAAAAAAAAGATATTTAAGTCAAAAATAACTCAGGTAACTTCATCCTCCTTTCACCCATTTTACAGCACGTGAAAAGGACGCGTCAAGATACATTTTACCTGATTGCTGTTTTTTTTTTTCCAACAAATGAGTGGATCAAATCTATCTGAATTTTACTACGTAAAAGATAAAATCTATCCAAACTTCATACTTGGAGGAGGAGCGAGAATGGAGAGGAGGTAGGTAGGGGTTAAAATATGTAAAGATAAAATATATCTAAACTTTGTAATTTTGAGGAGGATTAGGGATTAAGCTATGGACCGAATAGTGATACACAAGTAGTCATTTTGAAGTGGGACATCTAACAACATTATCAATGGCTCATAATTAATAAATTGACTGATTTTTGTGTTTTATCTGAGACATGTTTGAATCATAGGCCATCCAAGTAGTACTGCAACAGCTATCTAAATGATTGAAAGTTTGTAACTCCTCATTAGTCTTGGCTCCAGATTAATTCTGATGCTAGAAGCAACTTACATGGTCATCAGATCTCATTCATATATAGCTCCCTGCTGTGGCAATGCTATGTTTCCAGGAATCTATAGACAAAATTATGTCCTGTATTTAAGTAGGCTAATGTTTCCAAGAAGATAATGGCGGGTAGGGCGTGCCAAGCTTCAAAACAATCTGAAAACTTCAAGCAAATACAACCTTGACGAAGTTTGTACAGACTACTATTCTATCTAAGCCAAGACTTGGGATATTATGTTGCTTTATATTGTATAAATTAAGGGCTACCATTATTCTAGGCAGCCAGTATAAGCTAGTATCTCTTTTTTTTTTTTTTGTACAGGAGGGTGATCACACCATTTTAGTGCGAGTTAACCCAGATAAGTCAGAATATAGAATTTATTTAAGAACAATACGATAGGGGTCTTCCTGTCGCCATAAGCAAAAATCAGAGTGATGGGCCATAGAGGCCGCCACCCAATCGGCCGTTATGTTGGCCTCCCTATAAACACGTCTAATCTGGAAACTGTGCACATCCCGCAAAATAGACCAGATATTTCGGAGCAAAGGTTTGATTGGAGAATGACCAGGGCAATCCCGTCGAATTAAGCGGATAACAGTCAACGAGTCCTTCTCAATAGAAAGACTCTGAGCATGAAGAAACCTGGTGGTGTAGGAAATGTCGACCCACGCTGCATAAAGCTCTACCATAGGAACCAAAAAGTTTAGAAGCCCAAATCCTTTAAACGTCGGCAAAGCTCCATCAGCCCCTCGAATAATAAAAGTAGAGCCTGTTAATCTGCCTTGCACACTCCCATCAAAGTTGATTTTGATAAACCCTGACGAAAGGGCTCCCAAGAGATATAAACTGTCTGCCGATTCGCTGCCACAGCAGCAGGAAACCCCAATGATCAGAGCTATCAGAATCATGAGTAGTATAGTGGAGTGTGTCTTCCATCGACAAAGATAAGGCTTTTCAAGCAATCCTTTAAGGGATGATTGTATCTTCAGTGAATATAAGCTGATTCCGAGATAGCCAAATCTGGTAGGCAGTGGCTGCCAAAATGATGCCTTACTGCTAGTTATCTCTCCTAATATCTCACAGGAAAGAGGTCTGCCAAGAGAATGTATCCCCCTCCTTAGGTTTGTATCCCAATATATGCCAGATCTGTCTCGCTCTAGGGAAAACGAAGATGGCATGATCAATAGTCTCCTCTTTCTGACCACAGAATGGGCAGGTAGCCTGTATGGAGAGACCCCTACCTAAGAGCAGGGAGTAAGTTGGGAGACATTCCCACACAAGCTTTTATATAAAGAGATGTATCCTGGGATGGATGGAAAACTTTCAAATCTACACTGCTTTCCTCATATACTAAGGCTAAGGCCTAAAGATCTTCATTAGATCCCTGATCAGAGCCCTGGAGAGACATGATCTCTTCCATAATCTGGCATCATCAGCATGGCTTGCTACAAGTGGAATAGACAGAATTCGATGAGCAAGCTCCTCACCAAAAATAGGGATACCATTGGCATATGCCAAGAGAAAAGATCCTGAGAAATCATATCAGAGACTCTTATACTACTGGAAACATCTATACTGATGAAAGTAGGCCAGCGTGATAGTGGGAGCTCCGCAATCCATGAGTCCTGGACAACATCCATCGATGAGCCATCTCCAATCATCCACGTAATGTTGTCCAAGAGAGCTGGCGACTGCCTGCAAACCTCCTTTCAAAAAAAAGAATAACCATGGGAGGACTGAGAATCCATAGCAAAAGTCCACTCACCAAATCTAGCATGCATGACAGAGCTCCAGAAGTAGTGCGGATTAAGTATAAACCTCGAGGCATGCCTAGTAAGCATAGCCTCTCTCCTCACAATCAAAGAGTGAATACCAAGACCACCTTCAGATATCGGTATGCAAACAGTATCCCAAGCCAGTAGATGAATACCGTGACCATCCTGCATCAAGGCCCATAGAAAGTCTCGAAAGTATCTCTCAATCTTTCTTAGGCAAGAAATAAGGATGGCAGTGTTAGATAGAAGATGAAGAGGAAGGAATGTTAAAACAAATTTTAGTAGGATGATCTCACCATCATCGATAACCCAGTTAACTGCTAGCCATCGATGTGCTCATGGACCCGATGCTCTAGCTCACTGAAATCATCGCAGCATGGCCGTCTTTCGATGATAGGAATCCCCAGATACATAAGACAGTCAGCCTGTTTGGAGATGCCAAAAGAATGAAGGATGACTTTCCTCATCACATTAGAAGTTTTTGGGCTGAAGCATACCATAGACTTCTGAAGGTTGACCTTTTGCCCCATGCTTGACAGTAGTCATTAATAATAGAAGCATAAGTGGTCGCATTGCAGATATTGGCCTGGCCCAGCAAAATGCAGTCATCCACAAAAGGAAGATGAGAGACTGGAGGCCCGTTCAGACTCAGAATGAATGGGGCAATGCGAAGATCCTGCTACGCCAAGTAGAGAGCGCATGATAAGTCATTGACAGCAAGGATGAACAAGAAGGAAAAAGCGGGCATCCTTGGCGTAGCCCAACAGTAGAATGAAAGAACTTGGTCTGGCTACCATTAATAATAAGTGAGAAGGATGGCCTATGGATGCAAGCCATAATCCAATCAATAAATAGCCCATCAAATTCAATATTCAAGGAGAGTGCGATGCAGAAAAGCCCAACTCAATCTATCATAAGCTTGTTCCATATCAAGCTTAACAGCCATAAGGCACTGTCTACCAGATGATCTGTGAAGATCATACATAAATTCCTGTGCTATGAGGACATTGTCTAAGATGTTACTCCCTCTAATAAAAGCTCCCTACTCCACAGAGATAATAGGGGGTATCACATCCCTGAGACGATTGGCTAATAGCCAGGCACAAACCTTGTACAGGGTAGTGAAAAGGCTAATGGGCCGAAAGTATAGCGGAGATGATGCATCCGAACGTTTGGGCACCAGAGTGATAAGTGTTCGATTCTAGTCAACAGGGATACAATGAGATTGGAAAGCACTTAATATGGCCTGCACAATATCATTACCCACAATATTCCAATATGATCGAAAGAAGAAGGGTGAAAAACCATTAGGCCCTAGATCACAAAGAGCCGAACGAATCTCGTCCATAGTGATAGGTCTAGTAAGAAGGTCATTCTCTTCTGCAGAGACCTTCTTAGAATCAAGGACAGGAAGGATAGAAAATCCATCGCCCGTATTCTCAGACCATCTGGACCAAAAAAAGTAATAAAGTTGGTCCCAGATGACATGTATGTCTTCCTGATATTGCCCTTCCTCATTAGCTATATGCCAAATCCTATTGGTAACTCTACTCCTCAGGGTAGCCTGATGAAAAAATCTGGTATTGCGATCCCCCTCATAAATCCAGTAAATTCGAGACCTCTACCTTCAGTAAATTTTCTGCTGCTGTAAAAGAGAGTGGTGGCGGGCTACCATAGCTCTGAGCATAATGAGATCAGAATTAGGGAGGCAGCCTTCAGTGTCCTCTCTGCTCTGTAGAGTAAAAATTTCAGCTTTCACCTGTTCAACTTTCCTGATTAGGTCCTCTATCTCCACTATGTTCCATCTGAAAAGTCAGCACGTCGCTAGCTCAAGTCGCTTGGATAGTCTGTACACAGTACTACCTCTCATCAGTAGGCGCCAAACTTGGGAGATAATGGTCTAAGCCAAGGAATAAGAGATCCAAAACTGTTCAAATCAAAACTGTTCCTCTGCTGCGAAACTACCTCCACCTCCATGGATATCAGGATAGGGGAGTGGTCTGAAGCAATCCTCAGAATGTGAGTAACAGTGGCAGAAGGATAGATCTGGAGCCACTAATCCATGGCCAAAGCCCTGTCCAATCTCTCCCAAATTTGACCTGAACCCTAGTGATTATTACATCATGTAAATTGAGGGCCCGAGAACACTAAATCAAGCAGCCCAGCAAAGGAGATGAATGATATGAACTCAGCTATCTTTGCTGAATCAACAAACTATCTACCCTCTCCTTTCTCACTGGCCTCGGTGATACAGCTAAAGTCACCAGCAATGAGGAAAGGACAATCCTTTTCAAGAAGAGAGATAATCTCATACCATAGAACCCGCCTTTCTCAGAAGTCAGTGCTAGCATAAACTCTCAAGAGAAGCCAGGGGATAGAAGTTTCCTCGGAGATAACAACAGCAATCTGCTGATTACACCGATGAAAGGCATCAACACAGATGTCATTGGTACGCTAAAGAACCACAATACCTCCAGAAAGGCCCATGGACTCCACTGCATACAAAGACCATAATCTAGCAACCTGTCTTGGGAACTAGACTGAACTGTCTCCCGATAGATGGGTTTCCAATAGAATGCAAATATTACAACTATGAAGTTGCATTAATCTTTCAAAAGAGGAGCGGAACGAGGGTTTTCGGGCTCCCCTAACATTCCAAATAAGAATCTTCATATTATGGTTGGGAAGGGTAGGGCCCCAGCCTTATCCACCAACATATCAGTGATAGGAAGGCACCCAGAAGTCGAGTTACCTTCCTTCGGATTCACCTTAGAACAATCCATCCGTAGTGTGACCTCAATAACTTTAGCAGGCTCTCCAACCGAGGGGGGCATAGCCCTTATCTGTGAAACCTATCCCTGTCCCATAATAACTTCCTTTAAATAGGAGACAGTAGACTCATGGCTTTGACTCCCTAGCTGGGTTGGCGGATCAGATGCACTGTTCTTGCATTCAAAACTCACCCCCTAGCTTCGGGTGGATTTAGCACCCTGGATCACCAAGGCAGCAATGCCCTGATCAGAGTCCAAGGGTTCTGTAAAGGTGATCTTGTCCTGCACTCTTTTTATTCCAGGTGAAATCATTTTTCCTTTTCTTTTTTCATTTTTAGTGGTGACTCGATGAAACTGAGTAGTCTCCATAGGCCTGGCCCTCTTTGATGGGCCAGGGAAAGTATCCTTGCTGCCATTTGGCCAACCAGCCCATTTATCTGAGCCTAGCAGTGCAAATGGGTTCTTCGACATATATTTTGAGTTCAACTGCTGAACTTCACAAGTCTCTATTGTCTGAGCTGCAGGACTAATCACAGGCTTGAGGAAGCTCGAAAGAGGGAAGAAGGGAGAGGCTTAGAGCCGTGCTCTCTGTGGGCAAGAATGAGCGTTAAGAGTGTAGTGAGTTCTCAGTTACTTGGTCTTACCTGGTCAGGGTCACTCTTACCCTTTTTATAGATGCCTGGAGTCTGTGGGCTTGGGGCGTGATCACTTGTCAGAGCATTAATTGATGGCAGTACAGTAGAGCTTACCTCCATGTGACGTGTCAAGCTGCAGGTCGTGTCCTGTCAGAGTTGGTGGCTGCAAGGCGTGGCCGATCATTACGGCGCTTGCCATACGTGTCTCCTACATCACCTTTTTGGTTGTCCTGTCACTACAAGAAAAGAGCATAATAGTGACAAAAATTTCCATCACTATTTCGTCACAAATTGGATTTAGTGACGGATTAGTGACGAAAATCTGATCGTCACAATTTTTGTCGTCACTAAATTTAGTGATGGAAAGAGGTCCGTCACAAAATAATAGCGACAGATTTGTGACGAAATATTTCGTCAAAAATTTGTGATGGAAAATATTTTTTATCACTAAATTGTGACGAATTTGTGATAAAATATTTCGTCAAAAATTTGTGATGAAACATATTTTTCGTCACTAAATTGTGACAGATTAGTGATGAACTATCCGTCACATATTATCCCATCACTATTCCATCACAAATATTTTCATCACTATTCCATCATAATTTAGTGATGGATTATTGACAAAAATTTAGTCACTAAAACTTTCGTCACTAGTCCATCACTAAAGCTCCATTACTATGCCATGACGAATTAGTGATGAAAGAATCCATCAATCATTCGTTATTGTTCCATCACTAATCAAGCACTAATATTTTCATCACTAATCCGTCACTATTATTTCTATCAAAAATCAATCACTAATCCATCATTAACCTAATAAAATTTCATCAAATTTTTATTCTTATAAATTTAAAATTATTTTTAAATTACAATATATTTAATGCATTCTAATGAAATTTATGGATAAAAATTTAGATTTAAGAATAAAAAATATATTTCATAAAATAAGATAAATATATCTGTATACATCAACAATACTAATGTTTTATACAATTGACATTAAATTATTAAGTTTAAGTAAAAGAGACAACTTGTAATGATCAAAACTATTAACGTTGGCATGGGCCATGTCACAGCTTGGGTGGATTCTCTTCTCCTTCATCACCTTCTACACCTCTAGTCTCCTCATTTTTGCTATTGCAACGCAGCTTCCCTGAAACATAAATTTTAAAATCTGTTGTCTTTACATGCAGGTGGAGCACAGTTTAGGTTTTACGGACTCTATCAATATGTCAACTTATTTGGAGTTGCCATTGGCTACACCATCACAGCATCCATAAGTGCAGCGTAAGCTCTTGTGCCTTCTTCTCCACCAAGGTCACAGCATTCTAAAGCCTTCCCAAGATGCATCCTTCATCCCTTCCTTAAAACCAGAAGATACACATGTAAAACTTAACATACAAAAGTTGATTGTTCTTATCTTTAGGATGTTTGCATCAGTCTCACCTGAAAAAGTTTACTGCAGTAAAGCCAATGGTGAGAGACACCAATACCAGTAAAGGACCAATAATTATATTCTTCTTAAAGGAATGACGCAAAGCTGCAGCTTGGCCTAAATTAAAATGCATGGGAACAAAGATTGCTGCAGAAACCAGACCAAAATACATCAACAGGTGCTAAAACTCTCTGACAAGAAGGATCCATTGCTGACCAACCACTTGTTCTTCCTTCCTCACCACCTGAAACATTGTCAAAAGATAAATTAGCACTTGATAAGTAACATGAGTATCACTACAAGAAAATACTGAAATAGCGACGCAAATTTAGCAACGCATAATTGCGTCGCTAAATTGCGACCACTTTGCGACGCCTTTGTGACAACAAAATATTGCGACGCATTAGCGACTCATTAGCGACTCAATTAACCAAAAAATCAAAAAAAAAATAAATTTTTAATATTGCGACGCAAATATTGCGTCGCAATATTTTTAAATTAATTTTTTATGAAATAAAAATATCAATAAAAATATTGCAATGCAATATTTGCGTCGCAATGTTTTTAACAGAATTAAATATTTTAAATAGCGACGCATTAGCGACGCAATAAAATAGATAATTAGAAAAATTATTTTTAATTTAGCGACGCACCAATTGCGTCGCAAATAATTGAAATGAAATTAAATTTTATAAAATCTAATTATCGAAAAAAAATATTGCGACGCATCACAGTACATCGCAATTTTTAAAATAATTAAATATATTAAATAGCGACGCATTAGCGACGCAATAAACTAGAAAATAAGAAAAATTATTTTTAATGTAGCGACGCAACAAATGCGTCGCAAATAATTTAAATAAAATTATATTGTTTAAAGTACAAATAGTTTACAAAATATTGCGACGCATAACAGTGCGTCGCAATATTTTGAAAAGAATTAAATATTTTAAATAGCGACGCCTTAGCAACGCAATAAAATTGGAAAATAGAAAATTATTTTTAATTTAATGACGCAACAATTGCGTCACAAATAATTTAAATAGAATTATATTTTTTATAGTATAAATATTTTAAAAAATATTGCGACGCCAATCAGTGCGTCGCAATATTTTGAAAAGAATTAAATATTTTAAATAGCGACGCCTTAGCGACGCAATAAACTAAAAAAATAGAAAAATTATTTTTAATTTAGCGACGAAACAATTGCATCATAAATAATTTAAATAGAATTATATTTTTTACAGTATTAATATTTTAAAAAAGATTGCGACGCCACCCAGTGCGTCGTAATATTTTGGAAAAAATTAAATATTTTAAATAGCGACGCATTAGCGATGCAATAAACCAGAAAATAATTAAATTATTTTAATTTAGCGATGCAATAACTGCGTCGCAATTATTTTAAATAAAATTAAATTTTATAAATTATAAATATGAGAAAAAATAATTACGACGTAACACAGTGAGTTGCAATGTTTTTAAAAAATTAATTATATTAAATAGCGATGCATTAGCGATATAATAAGCCAAAATATTAATTAGGAAAATTATGTTTTAATATAGCGACGTACTTGTTGCATCATAATTATTAGAATTAAAGTTAATTTTTTATATATTATAATTATCATATTAAAAAAAATACGACGCAACCCTTTGCGTCGTTATATTTAAAAAAATAATTATGTTAAATAGCGATCGGTCCAAAATCGATCGTGACCGATCAGAATAAGGGCTTGGATCGATCGCAACCCTCGGATCGTCGCCGATCGGACCGATCGCCACGTTTCGAGATCGGTCGTGGCCGATCGGAATCAGGGCTTGGATCGATCGCAACCGTCGGATCGTCATCGATCTCGAACGGATTGCAACTGTCTGAGATAGATCGTGGCCGATCGGGATCACGGCTTGGATCGATCTCAACCGTCGGATCTTTGCCGATCGGACCGATTGCTGCGGTCCGCGATCAGTCGTCGCCGATCGGGATCAGGGCTTGGATCGATCGCAACCGTTGGATCGTCGTCGATCTCGGACGGATCGCCACGGTCCGAGATCGGTCGTGGCCGATCGGGATCAGGGCTCAGATCGATCGCAACTATCAGATCATCGCCGATCTTGAACGGATTGCAACTGTCCGAGATAGGTCGTGGCCGATCGGGATCAAGGCTTGGATCGATCGCAACCGTCGGATCTTTGCCGATCGGACCGATTGCCGCGGTCCACGATCGGTCATCGCCGATCGGGATCAGGGCTTGGATCGATCGCAACCGTCGGATCTTTGCCGATCGGACTGATTGCCGTGGTCCACGATCGTCGTCGCGATCGGATCAGGGCTTGGATTGATCGCAACCGTTGGATCGTCGCCAATCTCGGACGGATCGCCACGGTCCGAGATCGGTCGTGGCCGATCGGGATCAGGGCTTGGATCGATCGCAACGTCGATCATCGCCGATCTCGGACGGATTGCAACTGTCCGAGATAGGTCGTGGCCGATCGGGATCACGGCTTGGATCGATCGCAACCGTCGGATCTTTGCCGATCAGACCGATTGCCGCGGTCGATCGGTCATCACCGATCGGGATCAGGGCTTGGATCGATCGCAACCGTTGGATCGTCGCCGATCTCGGACGGATCGCCATGGTCCGAGATCGGTCGTGGCCGATCGGGATCACGGCTTGGATCGATCGCAACCGTCAGATCTTTGCCGATCGGACCGATTGCCGCGGTCCGCGATCGGTCGTCGCCGATTGGGATCAGGGCTTGGATCGATCGCAACCGTTGGATCGTCGCCGATCTCGGACGGATCGCCATGGTCCGAGATCGGTCGTGGCCGATCGGGATCAGGGCTTGGATCGATCGCAACCGTCGGATCGTCGCCGATCTCAAACGGATTGCAACTGTCCGAGATAGGTCGTGGCCGATCGGGATCAGGGCTTGGATCGATCGCAACCGTCGGATCTTTGCCGATCGGACCAATTGCCACGGTCCAGATCGGTCGTCGCCGATGGGATCAGGGCTTGGATCGATCGCAACGTCGGATCTTTGCCGATCGGACCGATTGCCGCGGTCCGTGATCGGTCGTCGCCGATCGGAATCAGGGCTTGGATCGATCGCAACCCTCGGATCGTCGCCGATCTCGGATGGATCGCCACGGTCCGAGATCGGTCGTGGCCGATCGGGATCAGGGCTTAGATCGATCGCAACCGTCGGATCGTTGCCGATCTCGGACGGATTGCAACTGTCCGAGATAGGTCGTGGCCGATCGGGATCACGGCTTGGATCGATCGCAACCGTCGGATCTTTGCCGATCGGACCGATTGCCGCGGTCCGCGATCGGTCGTCGCCGATCAGGATCAGGGCTTGGATCGATCGCAACCATTGGATCGTCGCCGATCTCGGACGGATCGCCACGGTCCGAGATCGATCGTGGCCGATCTGGATCAGGGCTTGGATCGATCGCAACCGTCGGATCGTCGCCGATCTCGACGGATTGCAACTGTCCGAGATAGGTCGTGGCCGATCGGGATCAGGGCTTGGATCGATCGCAACCGTCGGATCTTTGCCGATCGGACCGATTGCCGCGGTCCGCGATCGGTCATCGCCGATCGAGATCAGGGCTTGGATCGATCGCAACCGTTGGATCGTCGCCGATCTCGGACGGATCGCCACGGTCCGAGATCGGTCGTGGCCGATCGGGATCAGGGCTTGGATCGATCGCAACCGTCGGATCGTCGCGATCTTGGACGGATTGCAACTGTACGAGATAGGTCGTGGCCGATCGGGATCAGGGCTTGGATCGATCGCAACCGTCGGATCTTTGCCGATCGGACCGATTGCCGCGGTCCGCGATCGATCATCACCGATCGGGATCAGGGCTTGGATCGATCGCAACCGTCGGATCTTTGCCGATCGGACCGATTGCCACGGTCCGCAATCGATCGTCGCCGATCGGAATCAGGGCTTGGATCGATCGCAACCGTTGGATCGTCGCCTCTCCGACACAGTTAATTAACATTAATTATAAATATATCATTTATAAATATTAACAAATTATTGTGACGCCTTAGCGACACAGTTTAAAAAAAATTAAAATAAATATTGCGACAAAATATATGCGTCGCAATATTATTAGAATACATATAGCTGATTAAAAATATTAAAAAATAATTGTGATGCAATTTTTCATCGCAATTATTATAATAAATTTAAATATTTTCATTTAAAAATATTTAAAAAATAATTGCGACGCATTGCTTGCATCGCAATATATGTAATAAGTTTTTATTTTAATCAATTTAAAATATTAAAAAAATATTGCGACGCCTTAGCGACGCAATTATTAGAAAATAAAAATATTTTTCTCGCCAGATGATGGCACCAATTTAGCGACTCGTTAGCGACGCATTTATTGGCGTCGCTATGTTTTCAGAAAATTATTATAAACATGTATTAACGATTGATTAGCGACGCCCTAGTGCGTCGCTAAGAAAAAAAAAAATTGCGACGAAAATTGCGACGCAATTTTGGCGTCGCTAATTACCTATATTGAAGCCGGCCCCTTTCTCCTTTCCTCCTTCCCGTCTTGACCTAGCGCCGCCGTGATCCTCGCTCGATAATCCGGCGCATCCCCGTCCTCCGGCTACCTGGCGATCTCATCCGACTCCGGCTACCCGGCGATCTCATCTCAACCAAGGTTAGCCCCAATAATCTTAAAAAAATTTTTTTTTTTTTTGATTTTCCTATGGCCACGGCTGCTGCCGTGGCCGTCTTCTCCGGCCACGGCCGCTGCCGTGGCCGGCAATGGCCTAGCCACGGTGGCCAGGCCACTGTAATCACAAAAAAAAAATTTCAATTTTTTTTTAACAGGGGGGAGGGGAGGAAACCCCCCCCCCCTTGTTTTTTCTTGTCCGGCCACGGCCGTGGCCGCGGCCGGACAAGGCGGCCACGGCCGCTGCCGTGGCCGGCAGTGGCCTGGCCACGGTGGCCAGGCCACTGTAATCACAAAAAAAAAAAAATTTTTTTTTAACAGGGGGGAGGGGAGGAAACCCCCCCCCCCCTTGTTTTTTCTTGTCCGGCCACGGCCGTGGCCGCGGCCGGACAAGGCGGCCACGGCCGCTGCCGTGGCCGTCTTCTCCGGCCACGGCCGCTGCCGTGGCCGGCAGTGGCCTGGCCACGGTGGCCAGGCCACTGTAATCAAAAAAAAAAAAAATTTTTTTAACAGGGGGGAGGGGAGGAAACCCCCCCCCTTGTTTTTTCTTGTCCGGCCACGGCCGCTGCCGTGGCCGCAGTGGCCTGGCCACGGTGGCCAGGCCACTGTAATCAAAAAAAAAAATTTTTTTTTAACAGGGGGGAGGGGAGGAAACCCCCCCCCCCCATTGTTTTTTCTTGTCCGGCCACAACCGTGGCCGCGGCCGGACAAGGCGGCCACGGCCGCTGCCGTGGCCGTCTTCTCCGGCCACGGCCGCTGCCGTGGCCGGCAGTGGCCTGGCCATGGTGGCCAGGCCACTGTGACAAAAAAAAAAAAAATTCCCTTAACTGGGGGGGAGGGGGGAAACCCCCCCCCGCCCCCCCCCCCTTTCTTTTCTTGTCCGGCCACGGCCGCTGCCGTGGCCGGCAGTGGCCTGGCCACGGTGGCCAGGCCACTGTGACAAAAAAAAAAAAAAAATTCCTTAACAGGGGGGAGGGGGGAAACCCCCCCCCCCCGCCCCCCCTTTCTTTTCTTGTCCGGCCACGGCCGCTGCCGTGGCCGGCAGTGGCCTGGCCACGGTGGCCAGGCCACTGTGACAAAAAAAAAAAAAAATTTCCTTAACAGGGGGGGAGGGGGGAAACCCCCCGCCCCCCCTTCTTTTCTTGTCCGGCCACGGCCGCTGCCGTGGCCGGCAGTGGCCTGGCCACGGTGGCCAGGCCACTGTGACAAAAAAAAAAAAAAAATTCCTTGTCCGGCCACGGCAGTGGTGGCCAGGCCACTGTGACAAAAAAAAAAAAAAAAATTTTCCTAAACAGGGGGAGGGGGGATAGACTGTTTGTTATGTCTTGATTATTCAATAATATTTGTAATGCTAGATAGGAAGTCTTATTGTATTATTATTTAATTTACATATTTATATAATAATTAATTTAAGCAGAATGTTTATGATAATAGTATTTGTGCATTTATACTCATTTACAATTGTTATGTCTTGATTATTTATATTCTGCTGCAAACTGAATGATGCATTACAGTTTGAAATGCTAAATAAAATGTTTTGTTGTAATATTATTTAATTTCCAGCAACAAATTAGTAGTTTCAATGATTTACATTTTAGTATTCGCAAACATTTGTATTTGACGTAATAATCTTAAAAAAGTTAGTGATTACATGTATAATTCACAAGAAGTTAAGAATAACAAGCATAAGTTCGATTGTCTTCGGACTTCCATAATCACAGCACTTTAACCTTTAGACCCGTTTGAGAATTTGTAAGCCTTAGTCTTGCAAATTCTCAAATTGTCCTGGTGGACAGTTTGGGAATATTTCTTGTGACATGTTAGTCTGCTAGTAATCATCGTGGGGTGAGATTTCGGTTTGCATTTGCTCATACGTTCTCCTAGTGTGGCTTATATACCACACATGTAGGAGAACATATGGGGAAATGCTGCCGAAATTTCAATGTTACCGATCGATGATAATTAATAGCAGAATAACATATCACAAAAAATATTCTTGAATGGGATAGGGCCTTACCTTATAGACATGGAGTGAAGGTAGAATTATTTAAGACACTTGAATTCTTGTGAAGTCTAATGACTAAACGCACCGCCTTGCGGCCCGACACAAACTCAAGCCCTCCCTTTAGCCATGAACCTATGCATCGGTCCTTGCTAGCACCCCAAGGATCGTAGCCGTGGCTCGCCCTTGCATGGTAGGGTCCTTAGTTACCTAAAAAAATTGGGTACTTATAAATGATTTAATTGGTTGTAATTAACCATTAGTTGTGCCCAAGAAATAATTTAGTTATATATTTATTAATACTAATATAGTTTTATTTTTTGGTTTCATTTAATGATTTACCAGACTTTGTATAAGTCGGTCAAAAATGAGCGGGACTCGCTCATGGATGTATGCAAGGATAAAAGATGGCTTGCTGAATCCAGATTTTCTGAATGGATTGGAAGAATTTATCGCATTTGCATGTAGCCAACCTGAATGGATGGATGGGCCTAGGATTAGGTGCCCATGCAACTTCCACAGGTGTCAGAATAAAGCCTACAGAGATGTGGAAACTGTTAAGGTGCATTTGTGTAAGAAGGGTTTTGTTCCTGATTACTATGTTTGGTACTGTCATGGTGAACCAGAGGATATTCCAGCAGCTGTTATAGGCCAACAAGAGTCAATTCCCGTAGATGAACCATTTGTGAATTTAAACACATATGAACAAATGGTGATGAATGCATCGGGTAATGACTTCAATCAGAATACATTTATGGAAGAACCAAATCCAGAAGCACAACAATTTTACGATATGTTGCGTGCTGCAAATCAAGAATTGTATCCTGGGTGTGAGGGTCATTCCCAGTTCTCTACAGCTGCTCGAATGTTGATATTAAGGCAGAACATCGATTATCAGAAAAGGCGTTCAATTCTGTAGCTGAGTTAATCAAAGAAATTCTGCCAAATGATAATGTTGCCGCAGACAGTTTTTACGCAACAAAGAAGTTGTTGCGTGGGCTTGGGCTCCCAGTTAATAAGATCGATTGTTGCTTGAACAATTGTATGATATTTTGGGGTGAAGACTCAGAGCTGAGATGGTGTAAGATTTGTGGGCAATCGAGGTTCAAAAACACCGAAGGAGGAGCCGGTACAAGTAGGAGGAAAAGTGTGCCTTACAAGAGGATGCATTACTTTCCTCTTACCCCACGCCTGCAGAGATTATACAGATCTGAGGCAACAGCTGCTGATATGAGATGGCATGCCGAACATGAATCTAAAGAGGATGAAATGCGGCATCCATCAGATTCAAAGGCTTGGAAGCATTTCAATGAAAATCATCCTGTGATTTCGCTGAAGATATAAGGAATGTGAGATTAGGTCTTTGTACCGATGGCTTCCAACCATTTGGTCAAGCGGGGCAACAGTATTCATGTTGGCCTGTGATACTGACTGTATATAACCTTCCTCCGTGGAAGTGCATGAAAGATACTGCAATGTTTTTAACCGTTTTGGTTCCAGGACCATCAAATCCAAAGGAAAAGATTGATGTCTTTCTGCAACCGTTGGTGGCCGAATTGAAAATGTTGTGGGAAACAGGAGTGGTAGCCTACGACATTTCTATGAAACAAAATTTCTTAATGAGAGCTGCTTTGATGTGGACAATAAGTGATTTTCCGGCATATGCAATGTTGTCTGGTTGGAGCACTGCTGGACGTCTGGCATGCCCTCATTGCATGTATGATTCGGATGCATTTACATTGCAGAAGAGTGGTAAGCAGTCATGGTTTGATAACCATAGGAAGTTCTTGCCCCCAAATCATCCTTACAGGCGTAACTTGATCGCCTTCCGGAAGAACAAAGCAGTCACAAAATTTGCCGAACCGGTTAGGTCCGGCACGGATCTATTTGATTCTATAGAGCATTTGGGGTTGATGTATGCATGGGAACCGGATGCAGATAGAATAAATAGCCGTATATGTAAAGAACATAACTGGAAGAAGCGAAGTATATTTTGGGATTTGCCTTATTGGAGCACAAATCTCATCCGGCACAACTTGGATGTTATGCATATCGAGAAAAATTTCTTTGATAACATATTTAACACGGTGCTAAACATCCCGGGAAAAACAAAAGATACTGCAAAGTCAAGAGAAGAACTTAATCAGTACTGCAGAAGAGGT
>UESW01003357.1:45628-85368 GCA_900491605.1 Calamus simplicifolius | reverse complement strand
TAAATTGTGATGAATTTGTGATGAAATGTTTCCGTCAAAAAATTTTGTGACGAAACATATTTTCCGTCACTAAATTATGACGGATTAGTGACGAACTCCGTCACGCATTATTTCCATCACTATTCTGTCACAAATATTTCCATCACTATTCCATCAACAATTTAGTGACGATTGTTTGACAAAATTTAGTCACTAAAACTTTCGTCACTAGTCCGTCACTAATAACTTCATCCCTATGCCATGACGGATTAGCGATGAAAGAATCATCAGTCATTCGTTATTGTTCCATCCACGAATCAATCACTAATATTTTCGTCACTAATCCATCACTATATTTCTATCAAAATCCATCACTAATCCATCATTACCTAATAAAATTTCATCAAATTTTATTCTTATAAATTTAAAATTATTTTTAAATTACAATATATTTAATGCATTCTAATGAAATTTATAAAATGAAAATTTAAATTAAGAATAAAAAATATATTTCATAAAATAAGATAAATATATCTGTATACATCAACAATACTAATGTTTTATACAATTGACATCAAATTATTAAGTTTAAGATAAGTAAAAAAGACAACTTGTAATGATCAAACCATTAACGCTAGCATGGGCCATATCACAGCTTGGATGGATTCTCTTTTCCTTTATCACCTCTACACCTCCAGTCTCCTCATTTTTGCTGTTGCAACGCAGCCCCTCAAACATAAAATTTAAAGACTGTTGTCTTTGCATGCAGGGTGGAGCACAGTTTAGGTTTTGCGGACTCGTTAATATGTCAACTTATTTGAGTTGCCTTTGGCTACACCATCACAGCATCCATAAGTGCAGCGTAAGCTCTTGCACCTTCTCTACCAAGGTCATGCATTCTAAAGCCTTCCCAAGATGCATCCTTCATTCCTTCCCTAAAATCAAAAGATACACATGTAAAACTTAACATGCAAAAGTTGATTGTTCTTATTAATTGACCAGCATGCATAACATAGAGAAAGAACTAGACACCATGACAAATCCAGCAATTTCCACTTGACTCTGCACAGAAAAAACCAGAGTAGAAGTTCACCTGGAGGGCAGGATTATTTGTTTTTCAAATGCAGTAAATATATCTTGTACTGCAAGACATGCCTGTTGAACATGACAAAAAAATAGGATTATATTCAGTATTAATATATATATATATATATATATATATATATATATCACAAGCTAAGGCAATCATGAACAAGAGAGAGATATGGCTTCCAACTGAGTGGAGTTGGAAAGTCAGGGGATCACTCAATCATGATCTTTTATCATAAATATCGCACTTGCTGCTGCATTTAGATGGAGGCAGTTGGAAAGTATATTAATACAAGTATATGCTGTGTCCATATTCAGTTCATGCAAACTTTTTTAGTAAGAGATAAAAATCTGAAGCTGTTATATCATGTGCAAGACATTAATTGTCATCCTGGGGCCAGCCTTTTGGCTATCATACCAGGCCTTGCCCAGCTTAAATCAAGGCAATCCTGTCAAGCTAAAGGGAGACCCGGCCACTGGCAGCCTCAACCCAACTTAAAATTATCCTATTCCAGCATCCCTTGCTGAACATTAACATTTATAAAATAATATTAAATTGAATATTAGCTGCAGTATTTTAATAGTCAAATGACATCATCATAGCCGAGAAGATATACAATTGCAAACAAAGAGGATAATTTATGGAAAGGCATCGCTTGATCATATGCAAACAAGAAAGCAAAGCGCCATATAGTGCACAGGAGTTCAAGCAAACCATAATAGTCCATGAAATACTATTGACAATGACACTCATCATGCAGTACCGGTGCTCCTTTTGCAATCCACTCAGTCATGCGCCATAACAAGGCCAAACAAACCAGAATAGAATATCTTAAAATTTCCATATGGTACACTACATGTGTATAGGAAGGAAAGAGAGAGCACTTGCACATGCATAATTGTTATCCACATTCAAAGTCACAAGCATGCAGATTCTTTTAAAATGTGTGCCATGTGGAAGAAAAATTGATTGTTTCAATGGAATATGGTTTCATGGAGTGCCAAGTCATGTGCAACAAACACTACTACCCCAAGAACCAAAAAGAATAAATTTGCTCACCCGACTAGATCAGCTGCAAGAACAGATCTCAATAGCTCTGAGCGAGATGGCAAGGTCTTGTGAATTTCTGAGGATGGGAATGGTGTCTGAAGAAACCAGCCAACTTTCATCTTGCTGTTGTACCTCCTTGAGGCATTTAGGAAAGAACATAAATGGAATCATGGCACCAAACAACATCTCCCTCTTTATAATGCTGGTTCACAACATCAGCAAACATCTGGTTCGCCCTTTTGTATGCATCAAACTGGGACTGAAAGCTGCGAGTTATTGCAAGCTGATCTTCTTGTGGAAGCCCGAGGTAGTGAAAGAGTGGCCACAAGATATTGTTGCAGTATCCATTATAGTACTGATGTACTATCTCTTCATCAAGAAATACTGGAATGCATCTCTGCTACAAATAAAATAATAGCATTACACGAGGTAATTAAAAAGGCAAAAGCATGCATTAAGAAATTACCAGGAAGTCTACCAGGCCACAAGGCACCTTTAGAAATATAAACAAATAGATAAACAAATAAATATATGCAAGCAAACGGATCTTCTCTGCCAAGGCCCTTGTAAGTGCCCTGTCCCAATCCATCTGGCACATTTACACAGCCCATCCAATCCATCTGGCATCGACATCCTTCACACATGCAATAGCAAAGAATTAACAAACTAAGCATTCATTTCCAACAGACATCTCGCTGCACAGAGTTACAATTGAAACGATTCCCGTTCTTGTGATGCATGAATAAAAATATGTGCTGATATAATGGACAATTTCTGTCACAGAATCTGAACTAGAAGCTCAAAATTATATCTTTTTGTTCTAATCGATTAACTAATTCAATCTCACTTAATCAAGCTTCATCAAACAAGAATCATTGTCACATAAGTTATCTCAAAATTTTGGGCACGATGGCGATGAGAACAGGAGATCCAAGCTGCAGTATCAAACATCATGTGCTAGCTTAGATTTGAATTAGAAATTGAACTAACCTAACAAATTAATTGGCTAATATTGAAATATAATTCAAATGAAGTCTCAATCTCCATGAACTCGATCCATTCCAAATACTTGCAGCCTTCCCCACATATTGTCCAATAGAAAAGAATGTGAATGCACTTGCCAGATACAATGCATTATTCTAAGCTCATTACAATTAATCTAGAAGCATAACCCTCAACACAAGGAATTTAATCACATAATTTATCATAATCCATGCTTTGTTTAATATATATTGCATTACAAATTGTATATCCTTGACATAGATAACATACAAACAGTGAAATTAATCTTAACATAATTTCCTTCCAGAAGATGATTCATTGGCTACCAGAAAAGCTAAAGGTTCTAGAGCACTACTTGATTTTTTTCTTTAAAAATGATCACATAGGGAGGCCATTAAGTACTTCTAAACATTGAGCATGCCTATGGAAAATGGAATTGGAACTGCAAGTAAGTGATTATTGAATGGACAAGAACTCTAAATAGAACAATATATGTTCATGTCTTTTATGACAATTTGGATGGTTTTAAATTTACAGAATTGATGCCCTTTCTTTTGAACAACTGGGTAATTAGACAGCAATAAAGGTAATATTTCCACAAGCTATGCAAGGTATAGACACTATGATGAAGCAAGTGGTCTTGACAAGATAGCAACAAATGAATCCATAGGAAAGGAAGGGGTACAACAGGACATGTGTAGACAGCATAAAAAAAATGATATTTGTGTTATCTTCCATTGAAAGGTGAGATGGAGAGGAATGTCAGACAAAACAAATTAGAGAGTATAGATAGGTTTTGTTTGGACATTCAGGCTAGGTAGTATTCATTTCTAGTAAGGAATGCATTAAATCTTTTACAGCAATAGCAATAACAGTCACTTAGCATCTTAGACATGCAGAGCAAGTGGTTTACATAGAAATCTCTAAACGTCCCTTGAAGACAGCCCAGGTGCTACACTAGCAACAAGTGATCGTATAACCACAACCAAAATCATAGAATAGATTGGCACATGCAGTGGTGTGCCTCAAAATTGACTATATAGCTCATTTCATCTAAATTTATAAAATTTGAATGAAAGTATTCCAACTTATGACTTCTCCAAACTACAAACAGGAATATGAAGATTCATAAGCTATGTATTAAATTTCAAGCTGTTCTGAAATTTGGGCAGCAGATCTTACATAGTGATTAAGTAAATTTTATTATGTTGCACAGTTCACATCTTCTGATTAATAGATCTTAACTTTTACGATCGTTCAAAATAGCTGTGAGCGTTCCAAACAAGCTAAAACTTTTGAGAATACAATCGTGGCTAGATAAGTACTACAATTCCTTCCATTGTAGACAAATTTAAGCCAACGACCACTCCAAGCAGTTGTTACACGTTTCTGAAACGGTTCAAAGTGGAATCCAGAATCACAGCATACAAATCAAAGATTGGAGACCGTTAAACCAAAGATTTCTAAGCGTATAATCAATTGCGCCAAAATATCACATAAAATGGCAAGAAAACAGACATCGAAGAATAAAAAAGGAAAGGGAAAACGACACACTTTAACCTCAAATTGCAAGGCAAGAGGAGATCCAAAACTCTACCAATAAAAGCTAAGATACGAGCCAGATGCCTCAAAAAACAGGGGATCGGAAACAAAAGGACTGTAATCCGACACGCAATCCGAACCCAGAACCTTTTTATAAAAAAAAGGACTCTCTTGAGATATCCCAAGCGAGAACTGCCGAGAAAGTGACACACAAATGCCGCGAATCGAGAGGGAAAAGAACTAATCGAAGTACAGATCTAGGGTTAGGGTTTCTTACCTTGCTCCTCGGATCGAGTGAGAAGGCCCGGAGCTCGGGATCTGGGGATTGGGAACGAGGAGCGCTAGGATGGACGAAGGCGAGGGACCGAGGGTCTTTAAAAGGGCGTCGATGGGGGAAACTCTATTGCCCGCAATTTTTCCTTAGTAGCCCCCCGCCCTTGGGAAATTCTATTTGGCCCGTTCGTTTTGCTCGGAAGCTTTTCATGCTAACTTATAAAAAATAAAGATATATTTATTTTTAAAATTTTATTATTATTATAAATTTTTAAATTTTTTTATTTTACTTTTTTTCTTCTCATTCAAATAAAAAAAAATATTAAAAGTATAAATTTAGTGACGAAGAGCAATCCGTCACTAATTCGTTACTAATATAGTGATGGATTACTCTTCCGTCACTAATTTTGTGACGGATTAGTGACAGAAGGGCAATATGTCACTAAATTAGTGATGGATATTCATCACTAAATTAGTGACGGATTAGTGACAGAAGGCTAATCCGTCACTAAATTAGTGACGGTTGGGGGGCAATCCATCACTAATTTAGTGACGGATTGCTCTTCCGTCACTAATTAGTGATGGATTTCTCATCCATCACTAATCTCCCATCCATCACTAATTTTGATGGATTAGTGATGGAAAATAATGTCACTAATTAGTGATCATCACTAATTTGTGATGGATTAGTGACGAAAAAATTCATCACTAAGTTAGTGACGGATTGCCTCATCTGTCACAAAAGTGACATATTGTTTCATCCGTCACAAAATTAGTGACGGATTATTTCATCCGTCACTAATTTGTGACGGATTAGTGACGGAAGGCCAATCCGTCACTAAATTAGTGACGGATGGGGCAATCCATCACTAATTTAGTAACGGATTGTTCTTCCGTCACTAATTTAGTGATGGATTTCCATCCATCACTAATTTTGATGGATTAGTGACAAAAATAATTCGTCACGAATTAGTGACGATTATTTTTCATCACTAATTTGTGATGGATTAGTGACGAAAAAGTAATCCATCACTAAGTTAGTGACGGATTGCCTCATCCGTCACAAAATTAGTGACGGATTATTTCATCTGTCACTAATTTATGACGGATTAGTGACGGAAGAAATATCCGTCACTAATCTGTCACTAATTTAGTGACGGATTACTCTTCCGTCACTAAATTGTTATGGATTAGTGACGGAAGGGCAATCCGTCACTAAATTAGTGATGAATTTCCCATCCATCACTAATTTTGATGGATTAGTGATGAAAAATAATTCGTCACTAATTAGTGATGATTATTTTCCATCACTAATTTATGACGGATTAGTGACGAAAAAGCAATCCATCACCAAGTTAGTGACGGATTACTCTTCCGTCACTAATTTGTTATAGATTAGTGACGAAAGGGCAATCCGTCACTAAATTAGTGACGGATGTGATAGTCCGTCACTAATTTAGTGACAGTTTAGTGACGAAAAAACTAATCCGTCACTGATTTTAATTTTTTGTCACTATTTTGTTACTAAACCGTCACAATTTAGTGACGAAAATTTCCATCACTAATTTTCGTCACTATTTTGACATTTTCTTGTAGTGACACCTCTAGAGGTGGGATTTGTAAATGACCAATATGAGGGACTTATAAATTTTATGAAAATTTAGAAATTTTTCTTTCGAGAGTAGCAAAACAAAGTGATGAATATCCTAATGAAGGAATGACTCAAGTAGATTCCAAAGACGTGAAATTTATAGAGAATAAATTCTCAAGAATTAGTATAGTAGAGGAAAGGCTTATAATTGCATGAGTTACAAAAAGAAAAACTCCTATATCTTTAATGAAGGAGGATGGTCACAATCTTTTTTGAGAGTAACTAAAGATAGTGAGTATGATTTGCTTAGTAGAAACATACTAGCAAATGAGAGTATACCAACTAAGCCTAGTATGAGCGCATTCATTTGTTGGCCCAGATGGCAACCCAAGAGGGGAGGGGGTGAATTGGGTTCTTAAAAATTTAAGACTTTTAACTATAGTTGATTAGTTAGCAAGATGTGCAAGTGAGAGTCTAACTAAAATCAATGCACAAGCAAGTAAAGAGAGATAGAGAAAGAGAAAATATGGCACGGCAAACACAAGATAATTTTATAGTGGTTCGGTGCAATCAACACCTACGTCCACTCCCAAGATTCACTTGGGTCCACACTATAATCTCTCTAGATTACAGCCGAGTTGTTTTCCAAGCTCACAACTCAAACTTATTGTTTTACGGGTGCACAACGAACCCAGCTGGTTTTAAATCGGGCTTACCAGCACAAAACCCTACACGTTATTTTTCACGGGCTCACAACTAACCCAACACAAGCACTCCAGCTTGTAACGAGGTATACCAACCTCCACTGATTCAATCCACTGATTGAAACAACAAACAAATAGAATAGAAGCGTTTGGATAATGAAATGCTCCCTTTGAGCAAATATACAAATGAAGTACAAAAATAATATAAGGTTAGAAAAGCCTGATTGTATTGCAGATGGTAGAGGCTTGGGCTTTCTTCCTTCTTCTCTTTAACTCCTCTTGAAACGTTGAATCACGCCTCAGCTAGATTCTTGACCGTGAAGTCTTTGGAGTTGAGATGAAGCTTTTTCCTCTTTTGAAAATCCTTCGATTTGACCTTTGAAATGCTTGTGGATTTTCTTTTGGCTCTTGTGGATTGATGAGAAGGAGTAGACGAAACTTTCACTTAGATTTCACTCCTTTTGAATCTCTCTCCTTTGAGCTAGATGAATTTTTCAATATGCTCTGTTTTTCCCTCTTTTCAAATGATATTCTTTTCTCTCTTTGATTTCAAAATCGATCTTACTGAGTTGAAAAGAGCTTCTCTATTTATAGAATCTACAAAAATATATCCGTTAGAGACAAGAAAAAATAGCCGTTATTCAAAAATCTTACCGTTGGGGCTGATGTGTCATCGTTAAAAATCGCGCCCAGATTTCGCGGAGTCGACTCGAGCTTTGTGGGAGTCGGCTCGAGGTCGATTACTAAAAATAGAAACATTTTAACCATTGAAGGGTCGACTCGCGAAAACTAAAGTGTCGGCTCCTGAAAGTCGGGAGTCGACTCGAGGAAATGGGGAGTCGACTCGAGAAGTGCTCAAAAACATGGGTTCTGTTGTTTGAGCGGAGTCGGCTCGCACAGACAGGAGTCGGCTCGCAAGGAGTCAGGGGTCGACTTTTGAAAAACCAAGGGTCGACTCGAGAAAATCAGTCATTTTGGGAGTCGACTCGGAAACCCTTGAGTCGGCTCGGGAGCGATACAAAAATCAGAAAAATGTTCTGATTGACTTTAAAACTTGTCCCAATTAAAGTTAAAATATAAATTTGACTTGAATACATTAAATATGACATTTAGCATGGATTCAAGATATGTTTCAAGAATTCATCGATTGAATTATAATGTATAAAAATTCCTTTTTGAAATCTTTTAAGCATAGAACTTGAAACTCCTTTTTCTAATAGATTCAAAACTCATTTGATATAACCATTGATATTCCATTCCTTTCAATTTGAATAAGCTCAAGGTTTTTGATAATAAACACATTGTTTCTTTAAGGTACTCATGGCTTTTGGAAATCATCAAAATCAATAAAGTTGTGGCAATTAAGTTTCAATAATTTCTCAACATCATTGATGAGTGCATAACTAGATAGTAGCTTTTAAGGCTCAGTTTTTAACTATGGAGAAGCAAACATGGAACTACATCCATTGGTATTTTGAAATTAAAAGGGATGTATTCATATGCACTTCATCAGTGATAGACGAGCTAGCTTTTTATGTTGAAGTGATTACTTCGCTTGCTTGTAATGAGCGACAGCCATGAAGGATAAAATAGAATTGATGGCTACAAATTAAATGTGAGAGTTGGTTGAACGTTCGCTTGGGTGCAAGATAATTAGAAAATATAGATTTTAAAAATGAAGTGCAAGGAAGATGGATCAATCGATAAGTACGAGGCTCAACTTATAAAAGGAACATATCTAAATAGAGGGTGTAGAATATGAAGAGATATTCTCTCCTATAGTAAGATTTGCCTCTATTCATCTAATCCAAGTTATAGTAACCTACTTAAATTTGAAGCTACATTAGATAGATATCAAGATAACATTTTTTATTAGAGAACCACACAAAGAGATCTAACATTGTGACCATAGTGTTAGCATCTACTGCATTTGCATCCTATTCACTGTGTGATTATCTGGGCTCACTAGGGCCCCTTTTTCTACTCTTCTTTGATCTTCTAAGTGGCACTACAAGAAATTCATGAAATAGCGACACAAATTTTTGTCGCAAAATAACGATAAAATTGCAACGCAATTGCGACCTATAAAATCTGCGATGCAATTTAGCGACTCATTAAATCGGTCACTAATTAGCAATGGATTAGCAATTCCAAAAATTTTCGTTGCAAAATAGCGGCTCATATAGCAACGCAATTTCATGCGTCATTGTTTAGCGATACATAAAGATGCGTCGCTAAACATCGACGCAATTATGCGTCACTAAACAGCAATGCATCATCATTATGCGTCACTGTTTAGCGACGCATAAAAATGAGTCACTGTTTAGCGATGCATGAAATTGCGTCATTGTTTAGCGACGCATTAGCAATGAATTAGTATGTGTGCTATTTTTCACGGAAGCTATTGTGCTATATATCACCAATCAGTCAAGGAATTGGTAAAGAAAAAATGACATCCCAACAGCACTATATGATGCTGGATTCAACGACGACGCTTCTGAAAGAGAAGCTGCTGATTTAGCTTCTAATGGAGATTTTGCTAAGAATCATTGCAGAAAGGAAACTATGAACTGGGACAGTTAGAGGAAGATATGCTTTCTTCAATTCTAGAGGATTTCAAGCTCTACATGGAAGCTGTTTGTGTTATATATCGCCAATCAGTCAAGGAATCAGTAAGGAAAAATGGCATCCCAACAGCACTATATGATACTGGATTCAACGATGCTTCTGAAAGAGAAGCTGTTGTTTTAGCTTCTAATGGAGATTTTGCTAAGAATCATTGCAGAAAGCTAGGAAACTATGAACTGGGATAGTTAGAGGAAGATATGCTTTCTTCAATTCTAGAGGATTTCAAGCTCTGCATGGAAGCTGTTTGTGTTATATATCGCCAATCAGTCAAGGAATCAGTAAAGGAAAAACGACATCCCAACAGCATTATATGATGCTGGATTCGACGATGCTTCTGAAAGAGAAGCTGCTGATTTAGCTTCTAATGGAGATTTTGCTAAGAGTCATTGCAGAAAGGAAACAATGAACTGGGATAGTTAGAGGAAGATATGCTTTCTTTAATTCTAGAAGATTTCAAGCTCTACATGGAAGCTGTTTGTGCTAAATATCGCCAATCAGTCAAGGAATGAGTACAGGGTTTAATTTTAGGGTTTCTAGGGGTTTTAGGGTTCTAGGGGTAATTTAGGGTTTTTAGGGGTTTTAGGGTTTAATTGCAGGTTTAGGGCTTTATAGTTTAGGGTTTTAAGATTGCAGTTTTAGGTTTTAGGGTGTTGGGTTTTAATTAATTAGGTATTATCAATGATTTAGGGCATTTAGGGTTTATAAGGCTGCATTCTCGGCACAAAGGCATGGATCGGGCTGAAGGCATCGTCAGTCCCGGACAGGACCTCATAGTCGATCATTCGGGCACACCGTGGTGCTGTCGGTGCACACCGTTCCATAGGGTGGACCAGCCAACCCAGCCCAATGTACAACTACGAGCTTTCTAGCCGGAAAAAGATAAACCAAAATTTGTGTCGCTAAACAATGATGCATTCAATTGCATCGCTAAACAGTGACGCATTGTGTGGGTTGCTGTTTAGGACGCAAATGTGCATCGCTAAATAGCGACGCATTCAATTGCATCGCTAAACAGTAACACATTTCAATGTGTCGCTATTTTCGATTTAGGGTTTTAGGATTTGACGGTTTGATGGTTTTAGGGTTCTAGGGTTTTTAGGGGTTTTAGGGTCCTAGGGGTTTATGGTTTTAGGGTTTAATTGCGGGTTTAGGGTTTTATAGTTTAGGGTTTTATAATTTAGGGTTTTAGGATTACGGTTTTAGGTTTTAGGGTTTTAGGTTTTAGGGTTTTAATTAATTAGGTGTTATCAATGGCTTAGGGCATTTAGGGTTTATAAGGCTGCATTCTCATCACAAAGGTGTGGATCGGACTGAAGGCATCGTCAGTCCCAGACAGTTCCTCATAGTCGGTCATTCGGACACACCATGGCGCCATCGGTGCACACTGTTCCATGGGGCGGACCAGCCAACCCAGCCCAATGTACAACTACGAGCTTTCTAGCCAAAAAAAGATAAACCAAAATATAGCGACGCATTGTGTGGGTTGTTGTTTAGTGACGCAAATTTGCGTCGCTAAACAGCTATGCATTCAATTGCATCGCTAAATAGCAATGCATTTTAATGCGTCACTATTTTTGATTTAGGGTTTAGGATTTGACGGTTTGACGGTTTTGGGTCCCAGGGTTTTTAGGGGTTTAGGGTCCAGGGGTTTTATGGTTTTAGGGTTTACTTGCGGGTTTAGGGTTTTATAGTTAGGGTTTTAGGATTGCGGTTTTAGGTTTTAGGGTTTTGGGTTTTAATTAATTAGGTGTTATCAATGGTTTAGGGCATTTAGGGTTTATAAGGTTGCATTCTCGGCACAAAGGCGTGGATCGGACTGAAGGCATCGTCAGTCCCGGATAGGATCTCATAGTCGGTCATTCGGGCACACAGAGGCACTGCCGGTGCACACCGTTCTATGGGGCGGACCAGCCAACCCAACCCAATGTACAACTACGAGCTTTCTAGCCAGAAAGATAAACCAAAATATAGCGACGCATTGAAATGCATCGCTGTTTAGCGACGCAATTGAATGCAATTTACGTCGCTAAACAGCGACACATTCAATTGTGTCGCTAAACAGCGACGCATTGTGTGGGTTGCTATTTAGCGATGCAAATTTGTGTCGCTAAACAGCAATGCATTTCAATGCATCACTAATTTTGATTTAGGGTTTTAGGATTTTTTTATTTGATGGTTTTAGGGTTCTAGGGTTTTTAGGGGTTTAAGGGTCCTAAGGGTTTTATGGTTTTAGGGTTAATTGCGGGTTTAGGGTTTTATAGTTTAGGATTTTAGGATTGCGGTTTTAGGTTTTAGGGTTTTGGGTTTTAATTAATTAGGTGTTATCAATGGTTTAGGACATTTAGGGTTTAGGCTGCATTCTCAGCACAAAGGCGTGTATCGGACTGAAGGCATCGTCAGTCCCAGACATGACCTCATAGTCGGTCATTTGGGAACACCATGGCGCCGCCGGTGCACACCGTTCCATGAGGCAGACCAACCAACCCAGCCCAATACAACTACGAGCTTTCTAGCTGAAAAAAATAAACCAAAATATAGCGACGCATTGAAATGCGTCACTATTTTCGATTTAGGGTTTTAGGATTTGACGGTTTTAGGGTTCTAGGGTTTTTAGGGGTTTTAGGGTCCTAGGGGTTTTATGGTTTTAGGGTTTAATTGCGGGTTTAGGGTTTTATAGTTTAGGGTTTTAATTAATTAGGTTTATCATTATGTAATATTAATATATTAAACTATAATAATTACTTAATAAATTAATATTTTAAAATATTAATATTTAACGACGCATGGTAGTGTATTGCTATTTAGCGACGCAATTCTGCGTCGCTAAATTCCCGCCAAGAGGGTGAAGGAAGCAAATCAGCGACGCAATTAATTGCGTCGCTAATTAGCGATGCAATCAGCAATTGCGTCGCACTGATTAGCGATGCATATTTGCGTTACTAATCCCTAATTATAAAACCCCCCTTCTTCTTCCTCCCGATTTCTCCCCCCTCCCACTCCCCCAACCAGCCGATCTCCCTCCCTCTTTCTCCTCCTCTCTCTTCCCCACCTCCGGCGGCACTCCGGCACCCGACCAACTCGGCGGCAAGCAAATTTTTCGGGTTAACCGCCACCCACTTCCCCCTCTTCCCCCCCCCCCCCACAACCCGCCCTCCCCCTCCCTTCGCTAGCCACGGCCGCTCCCGGCTAGGGGTGTAATCGAGCCGAGTCGAGTCGATACAGTGCCAAGCTCGAGCTCAACTCGACTCTAAAATTTGAAGCTCAAACTCGACTCGAGCTCGATCGAGTTTTTTATTTCGAGCTCGAGCTCGAGCTCGATGAAATACTCGATGTACTCGAGCTCTGCTCGACTCGACTCGATTTTCTATATAAAAAATTAAAAAATAATCTTTCTGCATCAGGGTATTGGATTTTTTTACAAGAACAAATCTTTTATTTTTTTTATAAAAGATTTTTTTTATAAGAAAAAATCTTTCCAAGGTCTTACCGTGGGTTTTATCAGATTAAATCCGAGGGTGAATTCGGCTTCAATGAAGAAGGCTCCTTCCAGCCTCCAATCCACCGCAAGTCCGCAACCTTCATAGTTTACACCAAATTTTTGAGCCAAAGCTCCAACGATTATTATTATCTTTAATGAAGATAGGGCTTAATGGAGATAGGGCTTATCATTAGGCAGTTACCGTTTAGAGATGAGCCCCTATCCTCTCGCTGTTAATAGGGAGTTAGGGACGAGACGAACGACGGTTTCATTTTCTCTAATTTTCTCTTAGAGCCCGCGCTGAGAGCCTAAGACAAATGGCAGGAAAACTTGGATCGCCTGAGAGGATGAGAGCTTGAGACGAACGATGAAAACTTGAATCGCCCTGAGAGCCTGAGACGAAGACGACTCACGAACGATGGAAAAACTGAGACGGATGGTTTGTTTTCCCTATTTTAAATCGCTAAGAGCCTGAGGGGGGCTGACGTGACGGTTTTTTCTAATTTAAAGCTTTAAAGTTTTAAACCTTATTATAATTACAACCGAGTGCTGACCGAACGAACGAGTAACGAATGTTTGTTTCCTAATTTAAAGCTTTAAAGTTTTAAACCTTATTATATTATAAAGATAAAAAAGTAAAATTACGTGATAAAGCTCGCGAGCCTTTCGAGCCGAGTATTTTAATACTCGAACTCGACTCGATAATTTACTCGAGTAGCTCAAGCTCAAGCTCGACTCGGTAAGCAGCGAGTCGATTTCGAGTATTTTTTCGAGTCGATTTCGAGCTACTGCGAGTTGTCTCGACTCAGTTACACCCCTACTCCCGGCCGTGGCCTCGGTCAACAAAAAAAAATTCCCTCTTCCCCCCCCCCCCCCCCCCCCCCCCCCCCGCCCGCGCCGGCGTGGCGGCTGGTGGCGGGCCCTGGCCAGGCCACGGTCAACAAAAAAATTCCCTCTTCCCCCCACCCTCCCCCTCCCGTCGCCGGCCACGGCCGCGCCGACCGTGGCTAGGTGGTGGCCGGCCGTGGCCTGGCCACGATGAACATAAAAAAAAACCCTCTTTCCCTCCTCCCCGGCCCTCCTCCCATCGCCGGCCACGGCCGCGCCCGGCCGTGGCTGGGTGGTGGCCGACCGTGGCCTGGCCATGGTCAACAAAAAAAATCCCTCTTCCCCCCGCCCTCCTCCTCCCATCGCCGGCCACGGCCGTGGCCAGGGCCGTCGTTGGTCGTGGCCTGGCCACGGTGGCCAGGCCACGGTGAACAAAAAAAAAAACCCAGTCTCCCTCTTCCCCCCCCCCCCCCCGCCCTCCCCCTCCCGTCGCCGGCCACGACCGCGGCGAGGCCGTCGTCACCGGCCACGGCCATGGCCGGCCCTGGCCTGGCCACGGTGGCCAGGCCACGGTAAGCCAAAAAAAAAAAATTTGATGTCTTCCCTGTCCCCCGTCCCCAAAAAAAAAAAAAAATCTGTCCCCCGTCCTCCCGCCCCTCCCCCCGTGTCCGCCACGATAAGGCCAAAAAAATTATATATATTATGTAATAATAGTAATAATATCATATTATAATATATATTAACATATATTAGTTTATAATATTATATTATAATATAATAATACAATATGGTATTCTATAAATAATGATTGCAAATAACATCATTGTAATATTTGCTAAATAGTAATTCTGATAGTAATTTAATTAAATAAATTGCTAGATGATTAATTAGGGCTTTTTATGTAATTATGGTTAAATTTCTCAGCATATTAAACATTGCATGATAGTTTACTGGTGAACATCTTACATATATTGTTGCATCTTAATTTTTTATGAAATGGTCGTGACTGAGACTTTGATTTAAGTTACAAGAACATGATATATTGGACTATTTTTTAATTAAAACAAAAATTTATTAAAAATTATTTTATAAGATAACAAAATATATTGCATAACTAATTTAATGATTTAATTATTTAATTATTATTATAAATATTATTAGTAATATGTTTCCATATTTTAATCTTAATAACGTATTCAATCATATTATATCACTTAAATTTAGAAAACCACTATAGTAATATCATTATATATAAAAATTCTATATTATAATAAAATTAGAATACATTATAATAATATTTTAATATTGTATAAAATTTATATTATGTGATATTATAATATTAGAATATAATGATTTTATAATATGATTATATTGAACTATTTTGTGTTTGATGGAATTTTAAAATAAAATCAAAATAGTTTTCTTTATACATGTAGTATTGTGAGAATGTTTTATAATTTAATGTTACAATATTAAATTGAATATTATATTCATCGTCACCCATAAAAAAATTAATATAACAACCTCATTATAATAACATTAAATTATGATATAATACAATATTAGGATTTTATGTTATAAAATATGAAAAATAAAATTTATTATTCCTTTAACTTTTAATATTTACTGTGATCATAAAAAAGTATGTTTATGATAATTATATTATGTCATAATATTAATAATATCATATTATAATATATATTAACTTATATTAGTTTATAATATTATAATTTAATATAATAATAAATTATGGTATTCTAATAAATAATGAATGCAATATAACATCATTGTAATATTTGCTAATTAGTGATTCTGATCGATAGTAAATTAATTAAAGAAATTGCTTTACAATTAATTAGTGATTTTATTTGAAATTAATTAAGTCATGATTGATTAGTTATTTTTATATAATTATGGTTCAATTTCTCAGCTAAACTATGCATGGTAGTTTACGGGTGAACATCTTACATATATTATTGCATCATATTTTCATTATGAAATTGTTGTGACTTAGGCTTTGATTTAAGCTACAGTTCCTTCATATTGGGATATGTTATTTTGGGAATTAGATTATATATGGCTTTAATAGATGTGCCACGGTTGATGTGTTATGAAAATTTCGGTCCAGCTTGTCCAAATTGAAACCATAGTATTATTAGATATTACTATGCATTAATATTGGATTAAGGTTATTATCTTTGACATAATATCAGTTCTATAAGTTAGTGACTATAGACCACAATCAAAATATGTATAATAGTCAAGAAAACTATTTCACAAGCATAAGTTCAATTGTTTTTCTTAGGAATATTATTTCTCGCAGCACTGAAACCTTTAGACCCGTTTGAGAATTTTCAAGATAGTCTTACAAATTCTCAAATTATCTTAGTGGACAGTTTGAGATTATTTTTTGTGATATGTTAGTCTGCTATTAATTATCATATGTTGAGATTGTGGTTTATATTTCCTATACGTTCTCCTAGTGTGGCATATATGCCACACATTTAGGAGAATATATAGGGAAATGCTGCTAAAATTTCAACGTAAATGATGATAATGAATAGCAGAAACCATATCACAGAAAATAATCTTGAATGGGATAGGGCCTTACCTTTTAGATATGAAGTGAATGTGAAATTAATTTAGGACACCTCCATACTTGTGAAGTCTAACGAAATCCACGTGTCACGGCCTTGCAAAGGAGGGACCTTAGCAGGGCCTGGCCTAATCAATTGGTTGCAATCATTAAAAATAAAATTAATTTATTGTTATAAATTTTTTAAATTATGGTTTTCTTTAATGGTTTACCAGAAAATTTGATAAGTTGGTCAAAAATGAGCGGACCTCGCTCGTGGATGTATGCAAGATTAAAAGATGGCTTGCTTAATCTAGATTTTTTGAATGGATTAAAAGAATTTATTGGATTTGCATGTAGCCAATCCGAATGGATGGATGGGCCTAGAATTAGGTACCCCTGCAACTTATACAGGCATCAGAATAAAGCATACAAGGATGTTGAAACTATGAAAGTGCATTTGTTAAGAAGGGGTTTGTTTCTGTGTACGATATTTGGTACTGTCATGGTGAAACAGAGGAAATGGGTGCAGCTGTCATAAGCCAACAAGTTTCAATTTCCGTTGATGAACCATGTGCGAATTTAAACAGATATGAAGAAATGGTGATGAATGCATCGAGTAATGAATTCAATCAGAATACATTTATGGAAGAACCAAATTCAGATGCACATTAATTTTATGATATGCTTCGTACTACAAATCAAGAATTGTATCCTGATTGTGAGAGTCATTCCCAATTATCTATGGCTGCTCGGTTGTTGAATATTAAGGCAGAACATCGATTATCAGAAAAGGCGTTCAATGCTGTAGCTGGAGTAATGAAGGAAGTTTTGCCAAATGATAATGTTTTAGCAGACAGTTTTTACTCAACGAAGAAGTTGTTGCGTGGCCTTGGGCTCCCAGTTAATAAGATCGATTGTTGCTTGAACAATTTATGATATATTAGGGTGAAGATTCAAACCTGAGATGTTGTAAGATTTGTGGGCAATCGAGGTACACTAACGATGAAGGGTACAAGTAGGAGGAAAAGTATGCCTTACAAGAGGATGCATTACTTTTCTCTTACTCCATGCCTGCAAAGATTATACAGATATGAGGTTACAGCTGCTGATATGAGATGGCATGCCGAACATGAATCTAAAGAAGATGAAATGCGGCATCCGTCAAATTCAAAAGCTTGGAAGCATTTTAATGACAGTCATCCTGATTTCGTCGACGATATAAGGAATGTGAGATTAGGTCTTTGTACGATGGCTTCCAACCATTTGGTCAAGCGGGCCGACAGTATTCTTGTTGGCCCATGATACTGACTATATAACCTTCCTCTATAGAAGTGCATGAAAGATACTGCAATATTTTTGACAGTTTTGGTTTTAGGACCATCAAATCCAAAGGAAAAGATTGATGTCTTCCTGCAACCGTTGGTGGCCGAATTGAAAATGTTGTGGAAAACTGAAGTCATGGCCTACGACATTTCAATGAAACAAAATTTTTCATGAGAGCTGCTTTGATATGGACAATCAGTGACTTTCCGGCATATGTGGACAATCAGTTTCAATGTTGTTTGGCATGAAGAGTCATGACTGCCATGTTTTCATGCAGCAGTAGTTATTGCTTATAGCTTTTTGTGAGTTGCTTCCGCACAATGTGTGGAAGGCATTGATGGAGCTTAGCTTGTTCTTCAAGGAGTTATCTGCCGCAGTCATTACTTCTGCATCCATGGCAAGGCTTGAGGAATATTTCCAATTATTTTATGCAAGCTGGAGCAAATATTTCTCAAGTTTTTTTGACTCAATGGAGCATTTACCGGTTCTCTTGCCATACGAAGCGAGTATAGCTGGTCCCGTGCAGTATCGCTCGATGTATCCTTTCGAGAGGTAAATATCTTAATAATCGGTAGTACATGTTGACATTTAAAATTTTTTTCATTGCGAGAAAACTGGTTTATTTATTTCTTACCTGTACATGTAGGTGCCTTAAGAAGTTAAAAAATAATGTGCGAAATAAGGCAAGGTTGAAGTTTATATGCAATGCACACATGGTTGAAGAAGTTTCAGCTTTTGCCTCTCATTAGTTTGAGAGTCACGTCCACACAGGAGCCAAAATATTGATCGTAACGATGACGTATGTGTGGACGAAGGACAAACTAATGATGGTAGAATATCAGTTTTTAAAGGTATGGGTCGTTCATTTGGCAGGTAGAGGTCAAGAGATTTGAGCGATGCGGAGTATAATGCAGCACATTATTACATCCTAATGAACGGTAGAGAAGTCGATCCATACATTGAGTAAGTATACACTTCACTACTTTAAATTATAATATACCTCATTGTTTAATTGCTAACAGAAGTTTTAATTGTTATTATCCCTTTAGGATATTTTGTGATAGATAACGATAGATGAATCCCAACATCAATCAAATTGCCATTGAGCAAAAGTTAGAAACGGAGTTCGCTTACTAGTTTTATGAATATGTGAGTAGTATCACTCAATCAATTGCAATAATAGCTTTTATTTTTAAATTGGTTGTGAATAGCTTATTACTTTGTAGGTAAACGGTCCATGGTTTACAACCGATAATATTTTATTAAATGTCTAGCGCAATGGCCATTGAAGACTGTAACAACCTCTACTGGCTACTTTGTTAATGGGTATAAATTTTAAATTGAACGACTAGCCTCTTCAAGAGGCACGCAGAACTGGGGTGTGTGTGTCAAAGGAGAAAGTATTGGAGCAAATATGATGGATTATTACGGAAAGTTAGTAGAGGTTGTTGAAGTTGAATATCCCGGTTGGCCTATAAAATGAATCGTATTATTTCGTTGCGATTGGTTTGATCCAACAGTTCCTGTGGGTAAAAGGGTTCATAATGACTACAATCAAGTTGAAGTCAACCATCGCCGAAGATTGCAGAAATATGAACCATTCATCCTTGCATCCCAAGCTCAGCAAGTGTTTTACTGCGGATATCCAAGTTTGCGCAATGACAAGCGAGATTGGTGGTTGTTTCTAAAATCCTTCCACGTTCAGCAATCATATTAGACAAGAGTTCATCAAGTCAATCACCTGAGTGCCATGCATTTCAAGAGGATAAGATGGAAATGCATGCAATTGAGGATGATACAAGGGCTCCTGAAACATCAGTTAGAGATCCAAATGGTGATGACCAAGAAATTGAGGATGCAAATGTTCAATTTCCTTCCGATGATAATGACATAGAATCACAATCCGATACGGCATCGAATGTTGAACCAATATTTGACGAAACAAATGACACTAATTAAACATAGAGGTTTATTCAATTTCAATTTATTTTTATAAGTGCTAAATTTTTCATATTCAATCATTATTCATAATTATATTGCATGGTTCTTTAGTATTTTCAGTATGACGGGCTGAGATAGATCTTCCGCTGATAGACAGAGCGAGTAGGGACGTGACCCTGCCACATTAGATCACTTCATGAGCATGGAAGATGGAGAGTTCAGATCTACAGCCTTTGAGTCTCATAGCCGATCGGTGCAGACATCTGAGAGTTTATCCCACGTTGGCCGCACCGTACTTCGACTGAATGTTGATGGGCAGTAAGCATATAATAATGTTAATATATGTTTATGTGTTACCGGGCATTTACTTATAAATATGGATTTTTTTGCAGCTTTATTGAGCAGCATTCTGTATCGAGCCAAATCAGCTCCATATTCCAGATCCGTGCTGATCCCACTGGCTACGATTAGCATCATGTATCTGCGGCTATGAGGGAGTTTTATTTTTCAAAGTTTCAGGTAAACTTATTAAATACAATTTATTACTGATTTAAAATAACTTAATCTTAATATATTCTTAAACTAACTATTTATTTAAATGCAGAAAAAGTTTACGTGGGACCCAATCATCCATGATGCCGTTAGGGCAGCATGGAATGCTCTTGCGGCACACCGATACTCCGACATGCTTCATCGTTGAAGAAGATCGGTGATCACCCTGTGCATGTGCCGAGGGTATTTGGCACGACTGGCAGCAGGTGTGGCAGTCTAAGGCCTGGCAAAGGAGGTCCATATCAGCCACCACAAACCGCCGATCCGAGAAGGCCGGTCGTGGCATGGGTCTCTCCTGCCACACTGAGGTCCATTTTCATTCAGAGCACAGACGTCGTATGGTAAGAAAATATAAATAATTTAATTACTAATTTAGTCATTTGCAAATACTTACATTTATATCATTTCTTCTGCTTTTGTAGTCTGAGTGGAAGGACAGAGATCCTAGTGAGTTCAACCTATTCAGGGCGACACACACCAGGAAGGACGGTACCTAAGTCGATGCACGATCATAAGGTTGCGGTAAGAAATTTGACTTATGTTGTAACTGTTTAATTTCTAAACCTTTATTCAGGTTCGTATAATGATTCATTTATCGTTGATTCTATAATTCAAAGGCACGAGTCGAGAGCTTCAGTCCCAGGCATCGCAGGTCGACTCCACTGATGGGGGGCTGCCCATCGAACTCTCACCAGAGGAGAGTCGACGTGTATTTTTGGAAGCTGTTGGTGCCCAGCCGCGAGACCGTAGGTCTACGTCTGGGCGCTAAAGCTTCTAGATATTTTTTCAGCTCCACTTCGCACTATTCTGGCGATATTCCTCATGATCGTTTAGACGATATTCAAAGATCTATTACGCAGGAGGTTGACAGAGCTTGCAGATATGAGAGAGCAGATGCGTCAGATACAAGATTTGGTTCGCCAAATGTCGTAGGGTTCATTTCAGCCTCTGCAGCCTTCCCGTGATCGTGACAGTGCGGATTCTTGATGTTTTTTTTCCTATTTTGTGTATCCAAATTTTTTATTATTAATAAAATAAAATTTTATATATTATCGAAAATTTTGTGATGAATGTTTCGATCAATATTTTTGGATATTTAGCGATAATGTTTGGATTGAATGCAATGAAATTGTATTAAAAGTTTTAAATAATATTTTAATCTTTTTTTTAAAAAAAATTCGTTGCAATTTTTTTAAAAAAATTAATTCATAAATTTACGATGCATTTGCGATGCATATTGCGTCGCTAAATTACGACTCAATAATATGTCGCAATATTGCACGCATTATTGCATCGCAATTTAGCGATGCAATATGCGTCACAAATTGCGACGCATTGCATTGCATCGCAAAATTGCGACTCAATAATACGTCGCAATATTGCGTCGCAATTTAGTGATGCAATATGCATCGCAAATTGCGACGCATTGCATCGCAAAATTGGGATGCAATTTTGAGTCACTAATGCGTCGCTAAATTATGACAACATATTTTTGTTAAAAATAGCGATGCATTTCGTTGCGTCGCTAGGCGTCGCTATTAAGCGACGAAACTGCGACGGATAGCAGTTTGCGACGAATTTACACGATGACCAAAATGCATGCTAAATCCTTTTAGCGACGCATTTTGGCGTCTCTAAAATTAAATTTTCTTGTAGTGTGGTCTTTTAATTTTAGAAGGAAGAACTGCATCCATATTAGCATGTGATCATAGCTAGGGCTTATTTGTAGGGCAAACTATAGGGCTATATATCCTCATGGAGGTCTTCTTATATTAAGATGGATGCACATACCCCTCAGGATGACGGTGTAGATACCAAATGGTAGAAACATATGCATGCAAGGGATACCAGTAAGGTCCCACTTATTATAGCTACAACTATGCTTTCCTAGGTCCGCCACAAATTGATTATTTGTATAGACAATCTCAAAGAATTCAACATCAGTCCAGGTCGATGTACAATGCCCAAAAACAATCTTATTGCTCTCCAACTTCTTCTTAATCCTAGAACATACAGGTACATTAAAATTCAATGCCTTCATCTTATTGCTTTTAAACCGATTCATCAAATATTTTCTAAGATCTTTCAACATTGTTAGACTTGGTTTGTTTTGGACCTCTACAATCTCTCCATTGAAAGTCTCGCACAAATTATTTAGTAGAAGATTACACTTCAAATGAATGTTGAACTTATGTCTACTCAAAACTTTGGTGGAATCCCCATCAACCAATTATAGGAACCCACATCCAAGGCCCTCAGTGTCCTCATCTCAGCCTCAAAATCAATAAGTGGTTGCCTGTGTAGCATTCAACACCAATTTCTTAAGGGCAAGGCCGCAAGGCCCTTATTTCGAGCCTTAAAGTTCCCATATAGGTGCTTAATGCAAAATCTATGATTTGTATTATGCACCACACTCTCAATAGTTGAAACCAGCCCCTACAACATATGGACACCTACAAAAATTAGTTACGGTTATAAAAATGGATTGAAGTTACCAAAAAATCTCAGGTCACATACCTTCTACTGGTCACGGATAAATGTGCAGCCATAATCTCTCATGAGCCCAATATTCTACATAAGAAGCTCCAGAGAATATCCTCACGAGTCCTTAGTCTCAGCTCTTGTCACAGCATGTGTAATAGGAAACATGCTATTATTTGCATCAATTGCAACGGCTGCAAACAGTTGCTTTTGACATGGACCCTCTAAATGACATCATCTAAGCTAATAAGAGGCATACAACCAGCATACAACCCTCATTTACAAGCTTTTAGGCATACATACAGCCTCTTAAATATTAGTGCCATGTCAATCTAAGGCCTATCGACCTCAATCTTCATAGTACTACAAATATTAATCCTCTTGATTTCTTCATAGTAGTCATATATCCTAGCATACTGCTCCACTTCAGTGCCCTCCATTATTATCTTGGCCTTCTTTTTGATCATATATGCTTGACTTCTAGATATTTTGACAACATGGTCCTTTTTCACTTGCTCCAAAATAGAGGATAATTTTCATTGAAGTTGTGATATGAATGTCTCCAAATAACGTTTGGAGATTCACTTGGAATTGGCATGCATTTTCTTGCTGGGCTGAGTACATGTATGTTCATCAACCAAAGTCTTAATTTGTATAGTGCTCTCTTGCTGCATTATATAAGCATAAAGCCTTTTATTACATTTCCCTTGACAAACTACAATCACCCTAATCAACTCATTTTTGACAAACTTTAGATCATATCACCCCTTTACAACATACTCCTTGATGGCACCTTTAGTGCATGTACATTAGGAAAAATTATACCAACCTTGAACTTTATATTGCCCATATCATTTTTGGCACAAAACTCTTGAAACCTTCTCTTAATAAGTTTATTTGCATTATCATCCGACTCTGTAGGGGTGAGAAATACCTTATCATCGCAATATGAACTCATTTTGGATTCATCATTGTTGACTTTTGACCATTTTAAAAAAGGAAAAAAAGTTAAAAAATAAAAGGGGAAGTGTGTGGGACATTGGAGACATTGGAAACGTTGGAGACGTTGCAGAGCATTCCGCGAGCATGCATTGAATTCTTTTACTGCGCTAACGTTCGATTTAAACGGTAACAAAGCCTAATGGATATAAAATATATATATATATATATATATATATATATATATAGGCTATAAGAAAAAAGAGGATAGAGAAGGCAGAAAATAAAAATCCAAATCCTAAAAGATCTATTCGATTGTTGAAGATTCTGTTGCTGCAAGTGCTGCGATTTGAGAATCTGTCTCAACAAGGAAGTCTATCTCAACAAGGAAGTCTGTCTCAACAAGCTATTGATGTAAAGATTTATTTAACCTTTTTTATTATTATATTTTTATTTAGGCATCTAAAGTATCATTGGGCTTGCACCTCCACCCGATCGTGCTCGCGGTAGGAGGATCGGATGTCATTGTACCTTGGGGATAAATCGCCAACACCCGCACGAGAGGGGAAAACTTGTCCTTAGGGCAGTGTCTAACACGCCTCGATCAGTTTGATTCCTTTTAACTTTAATTTAGATTTTGAATTTAAATTTTAGATTAATTATTCTAGCATTTTCTAAAAGGATTTTTCAAAAAATCAAAACAATTTTTCTAATAGCTAAGCACAAGTTTTTCCTATCATTAGAAATTGTTAGATTTTATTATAATTAATTTCATTTAAAAAAAAGGAGTTTTGAATTTAAAATTTAAAATTTAAAATTCAAAATTTGAAAAAAAAATTTGAAACTCAAATTCAAAATTGACTTATTTGAGTTAATTTTTTGCTTAGTGGTTTTATTATTATTGCAAGTAGTTTCTAGATTTAATTCTTTTGAATTTAAATTTAAAATCTAGAAATATCGAAAAAATTACTAATTTAAAAAATTAAATTATAAAGCTAAATCTTCAATTTTTGGTTGTGCAGAACGCATTAAGCAACAAATTTACTTAAAATGGGTTCTGATGATCTTAGTGCAATTAAACCTGAAAAATTCAATGGATTATTCTTTAGGAGGTAGCAAAGTTAAGTGAAATACTGGCTTACCACTTTAGGTTTATTTTCTGCCATAGAATTATCAGATCCCAAATCTAACACTTAACAAGGTTCTTCTAGTATAGTTGATACCTCATCTTCATCAAAAACACCTTAAGAAATAGATTTTATTGTAGACCTAGAATTTTAAGTGCCCTATCTGATAATCTGTATGATGTCTACCTTCCTACTAAAACTGCTAAGGAACTATGGGATGCTCTTGAGGCTGAATATAGGATGGTTGATGCTGGTCTAGATAGATTCACTATCTCAAAATTTCAAAAATACATAATGGTAGATTCTAAACCTATTAGTATTCAAATTCATGAATTCCAAGATTTTCTTAGAAAGTCAGAATTGACTAGTTGTAGTTTTTCTGAAAACTATAAGGTCCAAGCCTTAGTAGATGCCCTTCCACCATCTTGGTCATCCTTTGCTCGAGAGCTTAGCCATAAGCAAGGTAGCTTGACCCTAACAGAAGTGATTAACTCTATTAGGATAGAAGAAGAACACCGGCTTAAGCTCAATCAAAATCAAAAGACCGACCTTGGACCTAAATCCATCTGACCGAGTCAAATCCAACTCCAAATCAATTCAAACCTAAGGGAAAGAATTTTAAGAAAAAGAAATTCCAATCTAGATCCAACCAATCATACAAACCTCCTAAGAACCGACCAAATCAGAACCGACCGAATCAGAAGTCAAAAAATTATAAAGGCACATTCTGGTTTGTGTGCGGAAGGACATATCATGTGGCGAAGGACTGCTACTACGAAAGACTGAACCATTGAAGAAATCATCTAAACTTGAGAGTGGTGTTGAGCCTTCTTTCAGGAATCAAGTGGAGGAGGTGTGACACTTGGGAATAACTCTTCAGCACAAGTGCTTGGAAAGGTCAAGTGGATCTAAAGATGACATCTGGGAAGATCCTGATCCTTCATGAAGTGCTGTTAGTTCCTAGTGTTAGAAGAAATTTGATTAGTGGATCTCTCCTTATATCTAGAGGATATAAAATTGTTCTAGAGTCAAATAAAGTTGTAAATACTCGTAATAATGAGCTTGTTGGTAAAGGCTTTGTATGTGAAGGTCTTTTTAAATTAAATGTATCCTCTAAGTTATCTAATAAAAGTTATCTTCTTTTTAATGTTGAATCTTCAAATGTTTGGCATAGTAGATTTGGTCATGTGAATTTTGATCGTATTCATTACATGATAAATCTTAATCTAATTCCTAAAGTTCATATTGATAGAAAGTTCAAATGTGAGATTTGTATTCAAGCTAAGATGCCAAGAAAACCTTTTAAATCAGTAAATAGGAGTTCAACACTTCATGAATTAGTCCATAGCGATGTATGTGACTCTACCAAGTTTCCTACATAGGGAGAAAGTCGTTACTTTGTAACATTCATAGATGACTTCTCTCGATATTGTTACATATATTTGATAAAATCTAAGGATGAAGTATTAGATAAGTTTAAGATTTATAAGGTAGAAGCTGAAACCCAAACTAAGAAAAAGCTTAAGAAATTTAGGTCAGATCGCGGTGGTGAATATACCTCAAATGAAATGACTCTATTTTTCAAGAATATGGAATTATTCATGAAGTTACACCACCATACTCTCCTCAGTCCAATGGTATAGCTGAACAAAAAATCGTACATTAATGGATATGGTTAACTCAATGTTAATAAGTTCAAGCGTACCCGAGAATTTGTGGGGGGAAGCTCTTTTAGCTGCATGTTATATTTTAAATAGGATACCCTTTAAAGATAGTCCTAAAACACCTTTTGAGCTTTGGAAAGGTAGAACACCCAGGCTAGATTATCTTAAAGTGTGGGGATGCTTAGCTAAGGTAGGAATACCTGAACCTAAGAGAAGAAAAATAGGACCTAAAACTATAGATGCTATCTTTATAGGTTATTCCTTAGATAGTAGTACAAATAGGTCCCTAGTGATAAACTCTGATATAAGTGGCATTTCAAATAATACTCTTATCGAATCAAGAGATGCTACTTATTTTGAAAATTTTTTCTTTCAAGAACAAGTACCAAATCAACTCTCATCTAATCCTTTCTTGGTTCATGATTCTTTTGAAGCTGGGTCCTCTAATGAGTCAAAGAAAAGGAAAAGATCTAATCCTGAAGGTGGACCTTCTGAACTTAGGAAAAGTTCAAGGATAATGAAAGAAAAAGACCTTGGTGAAGGTTTCTTTACTTTATTAGTTGAAGGCGAACCTTCTTCTTTTTCAGAGGCGATGTCTTCTACTGATGCTTCTTTTTGGAAGGAAGCTATCCTTTCTGAATTTAGTTCAATCTTACAAAATGAAACTTGGATCTTATCTGATTTACCCCTGGAAGCAAACCTTTAGGGTGTAAGTGGGTATTTAAGAAGAAATTTAGACCTAATGGTTTAATAGAAAAGTATAAGGCTAGATTAGTAGCCAAAGGGTATAACCAAAAGAAAGGGTTAGATTTCTTTGATACATATTCTCCTGTAGCTAGAATAACAACCCTTAGATCACTTCTTGCCATTGCTTCCATTCATAAGTTAATCATTCATCAAATGGATGTGACACTGTGTTCCTAAATGGAGATCTTGAGGAGGAGATCTATATGGAATAGCCTGAAGGTTTTGTTGTAAAGGGACAAGAAGACAAGGTTTGTAAACTTATCAAGTCCCTTTATGGTCTTAACAAGCTCCTAAACAATGGCATGAGAAATTTGATCAAATTATTCTATCTTTTGGATTTCAAATCAATAATCATGATAAGTGTGTTTATTCTAAAATCATCGACAATGATTGTGTAATCCTTTGCTTATATGTAGATGATATTTTAATTTTTGGAACATCTCTTAAAATTATTTTAAGTGTTAAATCTTTCCTCTCTTCTAAGTTTGATATGAAAGATTTAGGTGAAGCGGATGTAATCCTAGGGATGAAGCTTATCAAGTCCCATGAAGGGATAGCTCTCTCTCTTTCTCATTCTATATAAAAAATGATCAAGAAGTTTGGTTATTCCAATCTTAAATCAATATCTACTCCTTTTGATCCAAGCTTTCACCTGAAAAAAATTTAGGTGACCTAATTAATCAATTAAAGTATTCTCAAATTATAGGATCACTCTTGTATGTAGCAAATAGGACAAGACCTGATATTGCCTATGCTGTAGGAAGGCTTAGTAGATATAATCAAAATCCTGATCAATCTCATTGGGTAGCCTTAGAAAGAGTGTTCCGATATTTAAAGGGAACACTTAATCTCTCTTTGATGTTCACTGAATATCCTGAGGTGGTTGAGGGTTACAGTGATGCTAATTGGGTCACTGACTCTCATGATTTAAAATCAACCACTGGATATCTCTTTCTTCTTGGCGGTGCTGCTATTGCTTGGGGATCCACCAGGCAAACTATCATTTCTAGAAGCACCATGGAGGCCGAGTTGATAGCTCTGGATACCACCTGTAATGAGGCAGAGTGGATAAAAAATCTAATATCAGAGTTACCTTTGGTACCTAAGCCAGTTCCAGCTATATCAATTCATTGTGATAATAAGGCCGCAATTGAACTGATAAATCAAAAGAGTACCAATAAAAAGATGAATCGCCATATACGGCTTCGTCATAAGTTTATAAGACAACATAAGAAAAATGATGTTATCTCTTTGGAATTTGTCAAATCTGAGAAGAATTTGGCATATCAATTAACCAAGGGATTATCTAGGAGTGGAGTCCTAGATTCATCGAGGGGGATGGGGCTTAAGCCCATTATTTGGTCACCAGCTGTGGATACCCAACCTCTGTGATGGAGATCCCATGAATGAGGTTCAATATGGTAGAAACGAAGCTGATTTAGTGATCATGTTAGAGCAAAATTTTAAAAATTTTAACCCATCCCTATGATGAGTGCTCTTATAAAGTGACAATGTAAATTTGTGTAAGGTTGAATGATTCTCTTAATGGATCTGAGGTAGGTTATCTGCAGGGTATTAGTCACAAATACCCTTAGAGGATTCACCTATATGAGAATTGTCATATTAGGCCGTGACTAAAGGTTTGGGCTAACCTTAAAAATTCTCATGAAAAATCAAGGTACTAAGCGTAAGCCTTTAATATGCGCTGACCGCTTAAACCCAATTGATTCGTACTGTGTGCATGATTAGTAGAATTCTGAGTCAAGGACCTAGTTCAAGGTCTAATCCACTATGGTTCCTTCAGATGTATACAATCAACATTAAGTGAGGTTCAAGTCCACAGGACACCTCACCCATTGCGCAGTATAAGATGCCCTTAAAATTTTGGTATATTGATTTATTTTTTTTATTTTTTTATTTGATTTTATTTTTATTTTTATTTTTTAACTTTTGTGGGGGGATTGTTGACTTTTGACCATTTTAAAAAAGGAAAAAAAGTTAAAAAATAAAAGGGGAAACATTAAAGGTGCGTGGGACGTTGGAGACGTTGGAAACGTTGGAGACGTTGCGGAGGCGAGCATGCATTGAATTCTTTTATTGCGCTAACGTTCCGATTTAAATAGTAACAAAGTCTAACGGAAAAAATATCTTTTATATATATATATATATATATATATATATATATATATATATATATATATATATATATATATATATATATCTATATATGTATATATATATATATATGTATAGGCTAAGGAAAAAAGAGGATAGAGAAGGCAGAAAACAAAAATCCAAATCCTAAAGATCTATTCGATTGTTGCTGCAAGTGCTAACAAGGAAGTCTGTCTCAATAAGCTACTGATGGTAAAAGATTTATTTAACCTTTTTTATTTTTATATTTTTATTTGGGCATCTGAAGTATCATTGGGCTTGCACCTCCATTCGATCGTGCTCGCGGTAGGAGGGTTGGATCGAGCCGGATCGTTGTACCTTGGGGACAAATCGCCAACAACCCGCACGAGGGGCGAAAACTTGTCCTTAGGGTAGTGTCTAACACGCCTCGACCAGTTTGATTCCTTTTAACTTTAATTTAGATTTTAAATTTAAATTTTAGATTAATTATTCTAGCATTTTCTAAAAAAAAAAAATTCAAAAAATTAAAACAATTTTTCTAACAATCATCACCCCTGGCTTCCTTTGAATCATGTTAGCATCAACATTGTCCTTAAGTAATGCATCACATTATCATGGGTATCATCCTTTAACTCGGCATCACTGATTGCAAATTCTATATCATTTCCCTTCTTAAAACCACTGTCCTTATTATAGCTAAGTTCAAAGTCATCCACAACAATACTATCCCTAACACCTTCTTAAGTACTCATCTTGGAACCCTCTCAGCTATGCTACCTCGCAGACTTCTGAGTGTCATCCCTGGCACCCTCCTAACCATGCTACCTAGCAAACTCCTGAGTGCCATCCCTGGCACCCTCCAAACTACCCACATCATGACCCTTATCAACACTCCAACTAAGTAATGGCACTGATTCTAATAACTTCGGCTCAATAATTAAAATACATGGATCTTGCTTCATATATACATCAATGATCCTACTATACGGAATGCATGCGACCATGTCCAACATATCTCTAGCACTTTTAAGATTCCTATGCCCATTATCCAAGGATTGATTAGGCATGTAATAGAACAATCCAATAAAACTAGAGACCCCTAACTCCTCCAGTATACTCTAAATCTCAGAGATCCTATCAAGATTGCAATTGTCAAAAATATTATAGTATCCTCTCACATACCTTTTTTCTCTATATAAGAAGTGGCCACTGTAGCGCAAGCCTACAAAGAAACATCCATCACTTATACTATAATGGAAGCAACTCAAAGATTAGGCTTTATATTACTATATGGGTTAACTATAACTATTTAACTTAGGATCTACTATGAGAATTACAAGCAAACATTTTATTTATGTTAAATTGAATTCATCAAACGTTAGATACTAACAAATGAACTTAGAGTCAATAATTGGAGAGCTTTGGGACTCTGTTTCAACTCATTCAAAAAAATTAAATTATCATGCTTTATGTCTACCAAATCTACTAAAGAAAAAGGTAGGGTGATATGCAATTTATCTTAGGAAGATTGTAGATAGATCGGCTCAAGTCAAGGTAGTAGGTGGTCAATCGCCAATGAGATAGGAAGGGGGATTAGGATTTTAGATTGAAGAAGGGTTGAGATATGGCACAGTGGGGTAGTAGATGGCAGACCGAATTCAATGATGTCGAATACAAATAATGTGGGGCAACAATGGCCGGTTGGCGATTGAATACAATGGCAAAATGGCAAGCAGCGGTGGGAGGAAGAGAGAGGGTTACGGGCGATTGGGATTGGGAATTAGGTTTCATTAGGTTAGCAGTAGGAAGAGAGATTTTGGTTAGGTGAGTTAACAATTTGATGGGGTTAATGGGTTACACTCTTTGATTTTGGCTACCTAACCCATTAAAATTTGACTTTAGTTCACATAAGCCCAGCTTCCAATCATGTAGTATGCTAAGTTGGCAGATTCCACATGGCATCATCACGTTTTAATGGTAGGACCAAAATAAAAATGAAAAAAAAGGTTCAAGGATAACTTAAAAATTTTGGTAGTATAAAGATTAAAGTGAGACACCCCACAAGGTTTGAGGTTAAAAGTGTGTTTTAGCCTAAGTAGTTATATTAGAATGTAGATAACTAACTTATATTCAATCTAAAAAATACTGATATCATGATCAATAGTAGACCACACTATAAGCACATGTACTCATCACCACATAACCAACATCATACACTAATATCTCAAACAATTTCATTAAGATTTTAACAATAATTTACTTAACCTATGGAAGGCAACCATATTAGACATACTTTAGTCTATAGTGGCAACTAGATTTAGCCAAGCTTTAGTTCATAGTAGAAGCTAGAATCTAGCCACATTTAGCCTATAATAACAATTAAAATCTAGCCACACTTTAGCCTATAATAACAATTAAAATCTAGCCACACTTTAGCCTATAGTAGTAACCAGCTCACATGATTAATCCAGTGTCTACCATTATCTATTCCATTATAAATTCAAGTTAATTATGATGTAAATTTAATTTTAATAATTACATTAGTAGGTGATCCAACATGTTATTTCACAATAATCCATCTCATAGATCATATAATACCCAAATATGCACATGTATATCTAGGAGTGTACCAAAAAACTGATTAAACCACAAAATTAACCCAAAGCTTGATTTTAGTCCATTTTAAATTGTTTTTTTTTAAGTTTTTTAGTTTGGTTTCAATTTAAAAAATTTTTAAATGAAAAAGTTAGTTCTATTTCGGTTTGGGTTTCTAAAAATAATATAAACCTAAACGAATCGTGTATATATTTAATGTGGGATTTTATTTATATTACAATTAAAATTGAGGTGCTATAGGCATATATGAATAAATGGACTATGTGAAAACTATGTTCTTTCCCATTGTGAAGAATTGAGCTACCATTTGATCATATAAAATTCACTATGGTAACCAATCTTATGGTCATTTAAAGTATGTATAGGTAAACTAAAAACAAATTGAAATTAAACAGAATTTCTTGGTTTAATTTGATTCGATTTACCAAAAAAGTTGGTTTAGTTTCAGTTTTAGTTTTAAGAAACTGATTCATATGAGTTTGATTCCCAATAGATCTCTAAACTGACATGACCTGAACAATGCACACCCTTATGTTTAACACAGTTTATATAAATGACATGTTTTTTTCTACCACAATAACTTTCATATATGACTACATAAATTAACAAAGTATATACCAAAAAACATAAAACCATGTCAACATACAATTACTAAAATGCAAGAAGATTTACACCTATATATACAGTAAACATAGGCTCCCATCCTCTAGGCTTTGATTGTTATCTATCCACATCAATAAACATTGATGTTAAATTAACAACTTGAATTTTCTTAGTTTGAAATTAAAACTGAAAACAAGTTTAAATTTGGAGTCTAATGTTTGAGCCTATAGCTTAAAGCATGGATCAACTAGATCAATATAGGTGAAGCCCCTCAATGATTCACGAGATAGGTTACAATACCACATTCATGACGGGTTAGCAACAAGATGGAGCGATGATATAATGGGCCGGGCCCCCAGAGTTGGGGACTCGGCCGCAAAGCCGAAGTTATGACAAGCTGATGGGCAAGGCAGTAGAGGTCCTCTTATGGACATTTAGAGGTCAAGGAGCCTAACTGCAGGGCGAGCTTACAACAAGGATCTTATTATAGGGTCAAGCTTCGCCACAGACCCAGGCTCATAGCAAGGCTCAAGAGGGTATAGTTACAATAAAAAGGGGTCATTCTCCTATATTTGTGTACCATGGTCCTACATGGTCGGCAATGGTTGATTGAGCTGTTAGTTGACCCAGCCAAAGAGAATGGGCAGAGTCAAAGGGAATATAAATGACTGATTGGCCATGGAGCCCTCCATGATGGTAATGAGAAGGGTATGGAATGAAGAGTGGATCATCCACTTTCTATCCTTGGAGCATAGCATGCATTCGATCAGTCCCAAGTTGTATGAAGATGCGAAGCGAGATGATATCCCTGCTAAAATTCTGCGACAGAATTTTGGATCTTGATCTTGGTAATCTTTCCGAATTGATTAACAACTAGGATTTTCTTTGGTTTCTTGCACTCCAAGATTGTAAGAGAGGGTCATGGCCTCTCTTCTTCCTTACGTGAACCTTTAGATCTGATCCAGAAAACTAAAAGACGCTGCCTAAGGAGAAAGTGCTGCTAGGGTTTCTTCCTTCTCCTTCCTTGAGAGAGGCGGTTCCAAGAAGATGGCTACGGCAGAGATGGCAGCAATAAAATCCTAAAAATCTAGGACATCTATGTGTGAGAAAGAAAGGAAGACATGCATAAGAAAGGAAAGGAGAGGGATAGCTTGTTTTTTGAAAGAAAAGAGTTTCATTCATTCATCTATAATCATCATCGTTACATGACTATATAAACCCGTCCCCATGACGGCCACCAAAATAAAATCAGCACCACACATGAACCGGTGCCTTATTATATGGATAATAAACCCTAAAAAACTCCCTTGGACCAACCCACACCTTGGGCCCAAACCCAGCCCAATGATAGACTAGCCCCTCAAGACCCAACAACCTGGGCCTTAACCCTGTGGAGCCTACAAACCTCCACCCTAGGATTTAAGCTTTGGAGTACCACACCAGGCTCTACAATCTCCACCTTGGTGCTTCAAAGCTGCTGAAAAATCTGCACATTCCCTCAGACCCATCAGTGTCACACATGAGAGAAAGCTATCCCGTGGAAGAGTCTTCGTAAGTGCATCTGCCTGGTTCTTCTTTGTATGAACTTTTACCAGCTCCACTTCACCTTCTTCCACCAATTCTCTGATCCTGTGATACCTCACATCTATATGCTTTGTGCGTGCATGATAGATTGGGTTCTGAGCCAACTGCAGGGCACTCTGACTATCACTGTGTAACAATACTGTACCCTGCTTCACCCCCATTTCCATGATGAGTCTCTTCAACCAAAGAGCCTCCTTGGCAGCCTCTGTAATCCCTATATACTCAGCTTCTGTTGTAGACAAAGCTGTAATAGGTTGAAGGGTTGATCTCCAAGAAATTAATCCACCATACATGCTGAACACATACCCTGTGGTAGACCTTCTTGTATCCAGATCACCTGCAAAATTTGCATCCACAAATCCTTCCAATGGACCTAATGACTTACTTGGGATATTAGATTTCTCCTTAGATCCATCTTGCTGCCCAAAAATTAGACCAAGTCCACGAGTTCCCTGAAGGTACCTCAAAATCCACTTGAGTGCCTTCCAGTGCTCCTTCCCTGGGTTCGCCATGAATCTGCTCACCTGGCTCACTGCATATGCTATGTCAGGCCTGCAACACACCATAGCATACATAATGCTGCCCACGGCACTGGCATATGGAACTCTCTCCATGTACTCTTTCTCTTCATCTGTCTGGGGGTTCTGTAACTTAGAAAGAGACATGTGACTAGCCAAGGTGTTCCAACTGGTTTGGCCTTATCCATCCCAAACCTCTCCAACACCTTGTGAATATATCCACCCAATGACAAGTGTAGAATTCCCTTGGTCCTATCTCTGTAAATTTCCATCCCAAGTATCTTCCTAGCTGACCCCAAATCCTTCATTTCAAATTCTGTTGATAATGCATATTTCAGTCCATTCACTGCTTCAACACTCCTGCTGGCAATGAGCATATCATCCACATACAGAAGGAGATACAGTGCATCATCCTCATCCACATCTTTCACATAGACACAAGTATCATGTTCACATCTAGAAAATCCAAGGCCCAAAATAAAAGTGTCAAACCTTTTGTACCACTGACGGGGTGACTGCTTCAAACCATAGAGCGATTTCTTTAGTACACACTTTTTCTTCCAATCCAGATTCCTTGAAACCCTCTGGTTGCTTCATGTATATCCTCTCCTCTAGACTCCCATGTAAGAAAGCCGTCTTCACGTCCATCTGCTGCAACTCCATACCATGTTGTGCTACGAGAGATAACAACACACGAATTGAAGCATGACGTACCACTGGAGAGAATACCTCTGTGTAGTCCACTCCCTCTCTCTGTGAGAACCCCTTAGCAACAAGCCTTGCTTTGTATCTGACTCCACCTTGCTCTGAAGGTGCCTCCTTCTTTGTGAACACCCATTTTGAACCAATGGCCCGAGCATCTCTAGGTAGATCCACTAGCTGCCATGTCTTGTTCTTTTCCAGGGACTCCATCTCCTCCATCATGGCCTGCATCCATGAGTCTCTTTCTGAACTTTCCATGGCTTCTTGGAAGGTCTCTGGATCTTCATTTGCAGTGATTAGAGCATAGGAAATCATGTCATCAATGCGATACCGAGCAGGTTTGATGATGGTACGCTTTGCCTTGTGTAGTGCCACACCCCTTTGATCATCTCTCAAAGCTGAAGTGTGTGACTCCACCTGCACCTCCTTTTGGATTGATGGCTCTTCTGGCTGATCCTTTACATGTATTGGAACATTCATACCAAACTCCACCTCAAAAGAAGCATGTTTTGAAGTAGAAGTAGAAGGTACATCACCTGTCAGCCAATGCTGTCCACTGCTGTCCTGTTCAGCCTTTTCAGCTCCATCTGCAATCTCTGACCTCTTCAAGATGCTCTTCTCATCAAAAATAATGTCTCTACTGATGATACACTTCTGTGAATCTGAACTCCATAGCAAATAGCCTTTAACTCCCTGTGGATACCCGATGAAGATCAGCCTTTGTGATTTTGGGTCCAGCTTGCTCCTTTCAGTTGCCTCCACATGTGCATAGGCTGGGCAACCAAAAATCCTTAGGTGTCCAAGCTCCACCTTCTTCCCACTCCAGATCTCCTCTGGAATGCCTCCATCAAGTTTTCTATTAGGGGACCTGTTAACAAGAAAACCAGAGAACATAATTGCATCACCCCAAAAGACCTTGGGCAGTGATGCCTGCAGCCTCAAACTCCTAGCCTTCTCTGTCAATGTACGATTCATCCTCTCTGCCACACCATTCTGCTGGGGAGTCATCCTCACTGTGTAATGGCGTTGGATCCCATTTTCCTCACAGTAGCTTCTGAATTCATTGCTTGTATACTCCCCTCCATTGTCAGATCTCAAACACTTCACTGGTTTTCCTGTCTCCTTTTCAACACCAACTCTCCAAGCTTTAAACCGGGCAAATACCTCTGATTTTTCTCTTATCAGATATACCCATACCTTCCTGGAGTAGTCATCAATGAAGGTCAAAAAATACTTAGCCCCACCTCTGGCTGACACAGGGGCCGGTCCCCATACATCTGAGTGAACTAGTTCCAGAATACCTTCACTCTGCTTGGAACTGCTGGCAAATCTCACCCTATGTTGTTTGCCATAAATACAGGGCTCACAGATGTCATTGTCCTCCTTCTTAAGTGCTGGAATCAGACCTCTTTTGCTGAGTTCTATAAGCCCTTTATCACTCATGTGTCCCATTCGATAGTGCCACAGTTTATAGACCAACTGTTCCTCCTGTGCCGCTGCTAGCACCTCTGCACCATCTATGGCCACTGAGCCTTCCATCTGATAGATTATTTTTCCAACCTTCTCCCTTTCATCACCACTAATGCACCCTTGGTTATCCTCAAACATCCACTCCCCGGCTGGCTTCCAAAAGCATACCCATGCTTCTCCAGGTAGCCCAAAGAAATTAGATTCTTCTTCAACTCCGGGACATGTTTGACATTGGTCAAAGTCCTTATAACCCCATCATACATCCTCACCCTTATGCTTCCAACTCCAGCAACCTTACAAGGATGATTATCACCAAGGCATACACTCCCTCCATCAGATTCTTCATAAGTTGCAAACCACTCCCTATGCGAAGTATAATGGTGAGAACATGCTGAGTCAAGTGTCCAACAACTATCACACTTCTTGGTCCCATCTGAAACTACCAGTACATCATCTTCACTGTCTTCAGATGAATTTGCACCACCATTGCTGGCTGAACCTCCCTTGGAAATGCCCTTCCCCTTCTCATTCTTCAGAAGTGGGCAATTTCTCTTCAGGTGACCAATCTGATGACACTTGTAACACTTCCATGCTTTCTGCTTGCCCCGAGACTTAGATCTGCCTTTGGACTTGCCTCTAACCTTTTCCCAGGGTCTTCCTTGCCTCTCATTCAGCAAGTACCTCTGTGTTAGAGTTTCCCATGCGAATCTTTTCTCTTTGCTGGTTTGATCTCAGCACCCCCACAACCTCTTCATAATTCAGGGTCTCCTTCCCATACACCAAGGTTGTAATCAGACCATCATAGGAACTGGGTAGCGAACACAACAAGATGAGGGTCTTGTCTTCTTCATCAATCTTCACATCAAGGCTCATCACCTCTGAGCACACTTGATTGAATTTCTGAATATGGGCCACAAGATCTCCTCCCTCAGGCATTCTCAAGCTGTACAACTGTTTCTTCAACCACAACTTGTTTGTCATGCTCTTTCCCATGTAAGTGTTCTCTAAAGTTTCCCAGAGCCCCCTTGCCGTGGTCTGCGTGCAAATCTCCGGCAAGACTTGATCAGCCAAGCACATCCTGATTGTGCTAAATGCAATCTCCTCTAACTCCTCCCAATCCTCACGACTTACATTATCCGGTCTTTGTTTCACCAAGACCTTATAAATCCTTTGCTGTACCAATAAATCCTTCACCCTTTGCTGCCATAGGGTGAAGTTTCCCTTGCCATCATACTTTTCAAAATCGAATTTAAAGCTACTAGATGCCATATCCAACCAAGAAACAATGCACACAACAAAAACAGAAAATTAAACTTGCTGCAGAAATTTCTGGTTTGATATCTTACCAAGAAACGCCCAAGATCCAATCTTTTCTCCACCAAATCACCGAGGCTCTGATACCAAATGAAGAGTGGATCGTCCTCTTTCTACCCTTGGAGCATAGCACGCATTCGACCAGCCCCAAGTCGTGTGGAGATGCGGAAGCGAGATGATATCCCTGCTGAAATTTCTGCAGCAGAATTTTGGATCTTGATCTTGGTAATCTTCCCAGATTGATTAGCAACTAGGATTTTCCTTGGTTTCTTGCGCCCCAAGATTGTAAGAGAGGGTCGTGGCCTCTCTTCTTCCTCACGTGAACCTTCAGATCTGATCCAGAAAATCAAGAGACGTTGCCCAAGGAGAAGGTACTGCTAGGGTTTCTTCCTTCTCCTTCCTTGAGAGAGGCGGCTCCAAGATGGCTAGGGTAGAGATGGCAGCAAAAAAACCCTAGAAAAACCTTTCCCTACGATTTTTATCGTAGGAAAAAGTTGTAGCATAGGTTCGTCGGAAAAGCCTTTGCCTACGACTTTCAAACTCGTAGGCAAAGATTAACCTTTCCCTACGATTTTTATTGTAGAGAAAAGTTCATTTTGTAGGGAAGAGTGATCGGAATTCGAAATTTAAATTTAAATTTTAAAACCTTTTGCCTACGAAAATAAAAAATCATAGGAAAAAAATTAAAAAAATATTTATTCATATCTTTCCTTACGATTTTTTTAAATCTAGAAAAATTGGCTAATAATAATTTTTAAAGATTTATTTCCCTACAAAAAATCCCAAAGTAGTAGGCAAAAATAATAAAAAATAATTTTTTATCTACATTTCCCTACGAAAAGCCTCTTAAAATCGTAGGAAAAATTGGCTAATAATTTTAATAATTTCTTTCCCTATGAAAAACCCCAAATCGCAGGAAAAAAATCAAAAAAAATATTTTTTTATATATCTTTCCCTACGAATTTATTAAAAATTATAGGGAGAAGTTGACTAGTAATAATTTTTAATAATTATTTTCCTACAAAAAACTCAAAATTGTAGGAAAAAATTAAAAAATATATTTTTTTATCTACATTTTTTCCTACAATTTTTTTAAAAATCATAAAAAAAATTGCAAAATCGTTTTGAATATTTTTTTTTTAAATTATATGGCTTAACCATTTTACCTGCATCCAAATTAAATCATAGGAAAAAAGTGCCGAAAAATAAATATATATCTTTTCTTTTTTTCCTGAATGTCTAAAATCATATAGAAAAGTTTATATTTATTTATTTTAATT
>UESW01003357.1:0-43734 GCA_900491605.1 Calamus simplicifolius | reverse complement strand
ATCCACTCCACTCCAAAAAGCTCAAGAGGAATCCAAGGCATTCAAATCAAAGTTTTGGTGGATTCCCAAATTGGAGAAAGAAATCAGTTTCTTGCTTTTCAACCCTTCTCAACTGCTTCAACTGTGAAGAATCGGAGCTGAGGCTTGATTCAACTAGCAAGGAGAAGAAGAAAAGAAGAAAAGAAGAAAAGCTCAAAAGCCAACCAACTACAAATCAGGCTTTTCTAAACCTTGTTATTTTATTTGATTATTTGCTCATTGAGGAGCTGTGTACTTGAAAAACATTTTCTTTTGTTTGTGTCTAGTTCAATCTGGGGGATTGAACTAGTGGAGGTAGTCTTACCTCGGACAAGCTTGGTATAGCTTGTGTTAGGGTTTTTGTGCTGGTGAGCCCGGAAAACCGGCTGGGTTCGTTGTGATCCCGGGAAAACAACAAGTTTGAGTTGTGAGCTTGTAAAACAACTCGCTGTAATCAAGGAAGATTATAGTGTGGACCCAAGTGAATCTTGGGAGTGGACGTAGGTGTTGGATACACCGAACCACTATAAAATCTTTGTGTTTGCCGTGCTTCCATTGACTCTATCTCTATCTCTGTTTTATTCACTGTACTTTGTATTACATTGCATTTGCTTTCATTCTTCTTAAGCAAACTATTTTAAAAGGCTAAATTTTTAAAGAACCCAATTCACCCCCCCTCTTGGGTTGTCATCTGGGCCAACATTTACGTCGTTCCAAGAGAAAATTCACGACACCCAAGGATGATTTGGATTTCGGCCGAAACTCCTTCGCGACACCCCACTTGAAACCACACGACACCCTAGCATCAATGCTACGACACCCGTGCTTAGAACTGACCATGGAGAGAATCCCCATGACACCCAGGGAGAATTGAATTTCGGCCGAAACTCCTTCGAGACACCCCTGTTGAACGCTCACGACACCCTAGCTTTAAGGCGATGACACCCATGCTTAGAACTGATCACGGAGAGAACCCCGCAACACCCCTTGTCGAATTCGGCCGAAACTCCTTCGTGACACCCCAGTTGAAATCTCATGACACCCCAGTACCAATGCTATGACACCCGTGCTTAGAACTGACCGCGCGGACAATCCCTGCGACACCCCAGGGAGAATTGGATTTCAGCTCACGACACCCTAGCTTTAAGGCGATGACACCCGTGCATTAACAGTGAACCCACGTTAATCACCTTTTCAGGGGTGTCGTCCCCTTAAAACTAGGGTATCGTGAGATTTCAACTGGGGTGTCGCGAAGAAGTTGCGGCTGAATTCGACAAGGGGTGTCGCGGGTATTCTCACCGTGATCATTTCTAAGCACGGGTGTCGTCGCCTTAAAGCTAGGGTGTCGTGAGCTTTCAACAGGGGTGTCTCGAAGGAGTTTCGGCCGAAATCCAATTCTCCCGGGGTGTCGGGGATTCTCTTCGCGGTCAGTTCTAAGCACGGGTGTCGTAGCATTGGTGCTAGGGTATCATTAGATTTCAACTGGGGTGTCACGAAGGAGTTTCGGTCGAATTCGACAAGGGGTGTCGCAGGCCTTCTCACCGTGGTCAGTTCTAAGCACGGGTGTCGTCACCTTAAAGCTAGGGTGTCGTGAGCTTTCAACAGGGGTGTCTCGAAGGAGTTTTGGCCAAAATCTAATTCTCCCTGGGGTGTCGCGGGGATTCTCTCCGTGGTCAGTTCTAAGCATGGGTGTCGTAGCATTGATACTAGGGTGTCGTGAGGTTTCAAGTGGGGTGTCGCGAAGGAGGTTCGGCCGAAATCCAAATCATCCTTGGGTGTCGTGAATTTTCTCTTGGGTTGACATAAAACTTACTACGATGGCTTTCCGAAACTCTCTTCGGTTCCCCATCCCTCGAAACTCAACGAGGGGGGGGGGCGCACCGATTCGATTCTTGTGAACCGCCCACTGAGATGGTGGCGCATGGCAATTGAAACACCCGCCAGGAGTACCTTAAATATGGATGGAGGAATGCCATCGTTAATCACCTTTTCAGCTTTTTTGATACTGAGATGGCTTCCAAAGGCAAGGGGTGATCTACTGGCAGCCATGGCAGCCGCCGCGCAACGATCACCATCGACGCAGAGGTCTATGCGGAGTCGCTCGCAATCAGCGAGCGGCAATACCTGGCCATTTCAACGAGAGAGATCGAGGTCCTGCATCGGGCCAACAGCCAGCTGGAGGGGCAAGTAGCGTCCCTCCAGCGCCAGATCGCTGACGCAGCGACCGAAGGAGACAAGCCCCAGTGAGGGCTTCATGTACTTTTTTTCTTTTCTTTTTTCATGAATAAAAATAAATTTTAGTAACTTGGGTGTCGCCAGCCTTCTCGCCGTGGTCAGTTCTAAGCACGGGTGTCGTCAGATGAGAGCTAGGGTGTCGTCAATTTTTTAACTGGGGTGTCGCGAACGATGACAGCACCGACTCAAGCTGTTAACGACACCCAAGTTCTCATCTTACGATACCCTAGCTTTTAGGCGATGACACCGATGACGTGACTGTTAAAGCGGGGTATCGCGGGGATTGTTCTCCATACGGGGTGTCGCGGGCCTGCTCTCCAGCGTCGTTTATAAGCACGACACACCCTTTATAGCATTTAAAGACACCCCATAGAACAAGCTATGACACCCCGGAAAAACGACATACGAAGATCGCAAAGTTTATAAGCATGGGTGTCGTAGCGTTGTAACTACGGTGTCGCGAGGCTTTTCTCCAGCTTTCGTTTGGAGCACGGGTGCCTTAGGCTTATAACTACGGTGTCTTAACAGTATATCAGGGTGTCATAGCTTTAACGACGACACTAGAGCTATATGGATAGGAAATAACGGGGAATATAGGCCGAACCACTCTGACGACACCCCAGTTCATGAGGTATAACATCCTAGTTAAAGAGTATGACATTCGTGCTTACAAAACAGTAAACTCTAAAGAGTTATGACTCCCAGAATGTCATAACTATTTTGTTCTAAGGAAGTTACTCGCGCATTAAACGGTTTGGTCACGCATTAACTAACTCTAACCAGAAAAAACGGTTGGTGTAATAAAGGAGCTTAGAAAGAAGTGGGAAGAAAGACTTTTTACTTTGTGCTACGGATGACATTTCCTCCAGAAGTTTTTGTTCACAGACTCCAGTAGCCAGGTTTTTCAAGCCTCAAAGCTGAAATATTTTCTTTCGACCGGGGAAGAAAGAGAGTTCTTCTTGCATAGATGAAATACAACGTAAAATGGCGCTAGGATGGAGGGAAAGGGCATTTTTATCCGCACGCTAATTTTAAAAAAAAGCGAACTGCTTTAAATGGCCGTCATGTTCAGAACGTAACATTAAAGCAGAGCCATACATTCCGGCAGGTCATCCAGTATGAGCCACGTGGACCAATCAGAAGAGGCGGTGCAGCCCACGTAGGCCTTGCTGCACCGGGGGCGGTGTACAAAGTCTTTTCCATAAAGAAATCTCAACATCCATATAGAGGTAGGCTGGACTTTTTCTCTAGGCCTCTTGATCGATATACATAGGAAAAGACTTTGTACACCGCCCCCGGTGCAGCAAGGCCTACGTGGGCTGCACCGCCTCTTCTGATTGGTCCACGTGGCTCCTACGTGGATGACCTGCCGGGATGTATGGCTCTGCTTTGATGTTACGTTCTAAACGTGATGACCATTTAAAGCAGTTCGCTTTTTTTTAAAATTAGCGTGCGGACGAAAATGCCCTTTCCCTCCATCCTAGCGCCATTTTACGTTGTATTTCATCTGTGCAAGAAGAACTCTCTTTCTTCCTCGGTCGAAAGAAAATATTTCAGCTTCGAGGCTGGAAAACATGGCACTGGAGTCTGTGAACAAAAACTTCTAGAGGAAATGTCATCCGCAGCACAAAGTAAAAAGTCTTTCTTCCCACTCTTTCTAAAGCTCCTTTATTACACCAACCGTTTTTTCTGGTTAGAGTTAGTTAATGTGTGACCAAACCGTTTAATGCGCGGGTAACTTCCTTAGAACAAAATAGTTATGAAATTCTGGGAGTCATAACTCTTTTAATGCTGCCCTTTCCCTTCATCCTAGCGCCAATTTATGTTGGATTTCATCTCTGCAAGATGAACTCTTTCTTCCCCTCTCTCGCTCTGAGAGTTCGGATGCTAAGGAATCAGTCCGGATGCCAAAACCTCACGTAGACGTTTACTTCTTTCTCTGAATTCGGCCAGGTCTGTAAGATGGGTTATATTTGAGAGAGAGAGGCAAACGTCTATGTGAGGTTTTGGCATCGAAAAACTCATTGGATAAACTTTTATATTTGAAGACTCCAGTAGACTCCAGTACCAAGGTTTTTCAGCCTCGAAGCTGAAATATTTCCTGTCGATCGGACTTTCAAAGTGAGGGCCTAGGTTCGTGCTCAACTGAATTTCATCTGTGCAATAAGAACTCTCTTTCTTCCCCCCTCGCTCTGAGAGTCCGGATGCTGCCCTTTCCCTCCATCCTAGCGCCAATTTATGTTGGATTTCATCTCTGCAAGAAGAACTCTTTCTTCCCCTCCCTCGCTCTGAGAGTCCGGATGCTAAGGAATCCACGGTCCCCCCATTTCAAATTCGGCCAAAAATCCTTCGCGACACCCTAGTGGAAAGTTCACGACACCTTAGCTTTAAGGCGATGACACCCGTCATTAGAACTGACCACGGAGAGAATCCCCGTGACACCCTAGTTCTAATTCGGCTGAAAATCAATCGCAACACCCCAGTTGAAAGCTCACGACACCGTAGCTCTAAGGAGATGACACCCGTGCTTAAAACTGACCACAGAGATAATCCCAGCAACACCCTAGTTCTAATTCGGCCGTAAATCCTTCGCGACTTTCTCGTTGAAATCCCACGACACCCTAGCTTTAGGGCGACGACACCCGTGCTTACAAATGACCACATAGAGAGTTCCCGGCGACACCCTAGTCAAATTCGATCATAAATCCTTTGCGACACCCTAGTCAAAATATCACGACACCCTAGCTTTAAGGCAACGACACCCGTCGTTAGAACTGACCACAACCAGAGAATCCCCGTGACACCCTAGTTCTAATTCGGCCGAAAATCAATTGCGACACCCCAGTTGAAATCTCACGATACCCTAGCTCTAAGGAGACGACACCCGTGCTTAAAACTGACCACGGAGATAATCCCAGCGACACCCTAGTTCGAATTCGGCCGTAAATCCTTCGCGACACCCCAGTTGAAATCCCACGACACCCTAGCTTTAGGGCGACGACACCCGTGCTTACAAATGACCACATAGAGAGTCCCCGGCGACACCCTAGTCGAATTTGACCGTAAATCCTTTGCGACACCCCAGTCGAAATATTACGACACCCTAACTTTAAGGCAATGACACCCGTCGTTAGAACTGACCACAACCAGAGAATCCCTGCGACACCCTAGTTCTAATTGGCCAAAAATCAATCACGACACCCCAGTTGAAATCTCACGACACCCTAGCTCTAAGGAGACGACACCCGTGCTTAAAACTGACCACGGAGATAATTCCAGCGACACCCTAGTTCGAATTCGGCCGTAAATCCTTCGCGACACCCCAGTTGAAATCCCATGACACCCTAGCTTTAGGGCGACGATACCCGTGCTTACAAATGACCACATAGAGAGTCCCCGGCGACACCCTAGTCAAATTCGGCCGTAAATCATTCGCGACACCCCAGTTGAAATATCACGACACCCTAGCTTTAGGGCAACGACACCCGTGCTTACAAATGACCACATAGATAGTCCCTGGTGACACCCTAGTCGAATTACGGCCGTAAATCCTTCGCGACACCCCAGTCAAAATATCACGACACCCTAGCTTTAAGGCAACGACACCCATCGTTAGAACTGACCACGGAGAGAATCCCCATGACACCCTAGTTCTAATTTGGCCGAAAATCAATCGCGACACCCCAGTTGAAATCTCACGACACCCTAGCTCTAAGGAGACGACACCCGTGCTTAAAATTGACCACGGAGATAATCCCAGCGACACCCTAGTTCGAATTCAGCCGTAAATCCTTCGTGACACCCCAGTTGAAATCCCACGATACCCTAGCTTTAGGGCGACGACACCCGTGCTTACAAATGACCACATAGAGAGTCCCCGGCGACATCCTAGTTGAATTCGGCCATAAATCATTCGCAACACCCTAGTCGAAATATCACGACACCCTAGCTTTAAGGCAACGACACCCGTCGTTAGAACTGACCACGGAGAGAATCCCCGCGACACCCTAGTTCAACATCGGCCGTAAATCATTCGCGACACCCCAGTTGAAATCTCACGACACCCTAGCTTTAAGCTCACGACACCCAAGCTTGAACAAGGCAGGAATTTGACATCACCCTAGTACTCATTCGACGACACCCTAGTAACTCAGCCATGCCATCTTTCCGAGAAAAGTTGCAAAACGTGGGCAGTTCCTATGGGTTTGCGGGTCTCTGTGATGTGATCGTGGCGATCCGGGTGTCCTTTCGTATTTCTCTAAGGTCGGCATAAACCCTAGAAAAAGCACTCATTCGTCTGTTGCTCGAGAAGCCATCCTTTTGCTCAAGAAGCCATCCTTCGTCTCTTGCTCGAGAAGCCACTGGTCTCCTTTTCCCTCCTAAATTTGTCCCATAGTTCATTCTTCCGTATACTTCATTCATGGAGATGAGTGCTTTCGTATGTGGACGAAGACCGCGAACAAAGAAGAAGCAGACGGAGAAAATGGTGGAACAATGCAACGACATGGTTCTTTGTTCGAATGAGGATGCGGCTCCTTTAGGTATGTTTATCACTTTATTAAATATTATGACATCCTCTTTTAAAATTTCATGACAAGTATGTCTTTTGTCTTACCCCCTATTTCAGTTGACAATAAAATTGTTCCAGTCCCCCTAGTGAAGGCTTCCCAGCTATTTAAGAATAGCTGCAGGCCGGCCGTATACGTTTAGAAGGTTTGGAGGATGGGGTTCTCTAGACGGCATACAAACTGATTCGAAGGACCCCATTTGGTGCCTTCGTCGACATGCAGACGTTCACAGTCGATGGGCGATTGCTAGCAGACATCATAAGATGTCACAATGGAGGTGACGAGTTCATGTTTTGCGGAAAGCCAGTTCTATTCAGTGCCGACGAAGTCGCACTCATTCTGGGACTTCCAGCTCATGGGAAGAAGATCGACACGTCCAGCCAAATGTTCAACGGAAGGTTGTTCAGACGGTTTGGCCAGGGTTTAGATCTTCGCCAAGAAGGTTTGGAGAAGTTGATATTTCAACTCCGATCATCTAAAGTACAGGAGGATGTCGAGGACACCGTCCGACTTTGGATCGCATACATGTTGGCCATGTTTTTGGCTCCAAAGTCTAATCAGAGATGTCCACGGTATCTCATCCAGCACTTGGATGACTTAAGTCAACTGGGTAGCATCGACTGGGCTTCGGCACTGAAGGAGTTGATTGTTCTGGCTCTCCCAGAAATAGCTGCTTGCTTGCGTTCCGAGGAGCCGGTGCACTCAAAGAATGCAAAAAAGTTAGGAGGTAGCCTACCCTGTTTGGATGCTCGGCAGCACTGGTGGTAAGGATTATTGAGACACATAATTAGTGTTGTGAGTAAATTTTTTTGTAATATTATATTATTTAATATTTAAAAAAAATATCATGTTCAGGCGTGGTTCCTCGAGCATACATCAATGCGAGAACCAGCATACCCTGATAAACGGCCCCGACTGTTGAAGTGGTATGACCACCAAATGAAGATCCAATCGGTTCGGGTTGCCGGCTTACAGCCTCACGACTTGGTAAGCTAGTTCATTGCTCTATTGCTCTGACCATTTTTTCAACTTAATGCATCAATATGTTCACTTAATATTAATTTGTTATCATCTTGCGTTGCAGATGGAGGGAGCTACTGTACCATTGCCAGAAGAGCGCTGGCTCTCCCTCAGCAGAATATAGCATCCCCCCCTCAACCAACAGATACCTGCGCCCCTCAACCAATGGATAGCTGCGCAGGATGCGCCGAGTTGAGGACTGAATTGGAGTGCGTTAAGGATCAACTCGACGATGTCAGGCACAGGCTATCCATTGCTGAGAGCCTCCTCAGTTCACTGGTCAGAAGGGAAAGTAATGCAATAAATGAGGAGGACAAGGGAGACGAGAAAATAGAGAAGGTGCATTCCATGGAGTTGGTCCTCTGCAAGCCTGGTAATAGAAATAGTGAGGAGAAGAAGATGGAGGAGGACCATTCATCCGAGTATTGAGAGAGGGCCTGAACAAAAGATTAGCGACATTGTTGAAAAATGTTCTTAATTTTTTTATTCTTCTTTGACTGAAAATTAAATGTAATTTATTCATATTAACACTGATTAATATTTAATGCAAATGAACATATTTTATATTGCGAGCAGGATTGTCCTCGATGTATTCATATGTTTGCCTTCGTATGTTTCCGCCTTTCGGGTGTCGCCGCGCAAGAGCTAGGGAGTCGTTTGCCAAGAGCTGGGGTGTCGTCGCGCTAAAATCTTCGGTGTCGGTTCGTGAGTACTGGGATGTCTCGTAGGTTTCCGCCTTTCGGGTGTCGCCGCGCAAGAGCTAGGGTGTCGTTTGCCAAGAGCTGGGGTGTCGTCGCGCTAAAATCTTCGGTGTCGGTTCGCGAGCACTGGGATGTCTCGTAGGTTTCCGCCTTTCGGGTGTCGCCGCGCAAGAGCTAGGGTGTCGTTAGCCAAGAGCTGGGGTGTCGTCGCGCTAAAATCTTCGGTGTCGATTTGCGAGTACTGGGATGTCTCGTAGGTTTCCGCCTTTTGGGTGTCGCTGCGCAAGAGCTAGGGTGTCGTTTGCCAAGAGCTGGGGTGTCGTCGCGCTAAAATCTTCGGTGTCGGTTCGCGAGCACTGGGATGTCTCATAGGTTTCCGCCTTTCGGGTGTCGCCACACATGAGCTAGGGTGTTGTTAGCCAAGAGCTGGGGTGTCATCGCGCTAAAATCTTCGGTGTCGGTTCGCAAGTACTGGGATGTCTCGTAGGTTTCCGCCTTTCGGGTGTCGCCGCGCAAGAGCTAGGGTATCGTTTGCCAAGAGCTGGGTGTCATCGCGCTAAAATCTTTGATGTCGGTTCGCGAGCACTGGGATGTCTCGTAGGTTTCCGCCTTTCGGGTGTCGCCGCGCAAGAGCTAGGATGTCGTTAGCCAAGAGCTGGGGTGTCGTCGCGCTAAAGCACTTCATTTTACTGAAATAGATACCCTATTTTGAAAGCATTTCATTTGCGACCAAGCCACCATAATTCAAAAGTTACGACACCCGTGTTTTATATATGCTCTTGTGTAAGTTGACTCAATACATAAGCATCAAATTCTTCCATCAAAGTTTCGGATGGCGAAACAATTCTCTCCAGGTCCTCTTCAATATTAATAGACTGCAAATAAGTCTGCCTGATGCTTGAAGCAGCTCTTTCCTTGACCTGATTTTTCCTTGATCTTTTTGACTTCTTCTTGACTCCACTCTTTAATCTATTCTCTCTCGGGCAACCTTTCGTCCTAATTTGTTCAGGATCTTGAATTGCAAGCTCTGTACGTGGTTTAGCTGCGCAGTTGGCATCCATGATAATTTTGAATATAGGTGTTAGACCATCCATCACTACATTAAATGCTTCTTCAGACATGGAGGCTATCTCTGCAAGCTTCGTCATCCGATGACTCAGCAAACTATATCTACAATCATTAACATAATATTAATGATAACAAATATTAAGACATTTCAATTAAAAAATTGTCACTACGTACCGTGAGTTTCGTGTGCTTTTATCATAACCCTCAGTATTGCGGTCGAATTCGTCGAATTGGTATTTCATGTCCTTGTACCATCTCTTCAAGAAGTATTTATCTGGTAAACGAAATACTTCACTTTGATGAAGAACCAATAGGGCATGCCTACACAGGTACCCCTTGAACTGAAAGGATCGGCACTGGCATTGGACATCCTCAATATTTCTATCGTATGACACGATATAATCTTTGATCATCTCCTTGCCAATTCCATCGACTTCAATCATTTCATACGACTTTACTGAATATAAACAAGTGTTGCCAGCTTCCTTGATCAATTTTGTATTTGATGCAGCCATTTCAAGGATCTCATTCTGAAATTTTTTGAAAATGCTCCTTGTATACCTTCCTGCAGCTTGTCTCTCAAAAGGTGATGATGTCTTTAGGAAAGCAATCGTTTGCGACGTCCTATTATCTTCCTCATTTTCGGCCTTGTATCTTTTTTCCAAGGCATCTTCGTACTTACTTATGAACTCCGTTAGTGTTGTCTTCGAATTTATAAACCCATCGAAGAAGTGATTAATGCCCTCGCTCCTTTGTGAAGATGACATCCCTGTTCAAAATTTTGTCAACAAAAAAAAAGCGTTTAACGCGAACATGAACCAAAGACAATGACATACAAACCTGCGAAGAATGTATCCTTTAGGTAAACTGGGATCCATTTTTTCCGACATTCGTAAAGGACATTGAACCAATCTATAGACTTGCATTCTTTATATTTCTCCATAACATGTGCCCACGTTTTCTTGAATGACTGTATGGTCAATGAATCATATATCGCCTCATCGAAATCAACCATAAACTTGGGATTAGCCGTGCAAATGTGGCCAATCTTTTCGGTATCTTCTTCAATATATGCCAAAGATAAAATCGATGTCGTGTGTTAGGAAAAACTTCTTTGACAGCAGCCTCGATTGCCTTATCTTGGTCAGTAATCATGGCAATAGGTGCTTGACCACCATTTGCATCCAGCCAAGTCTGAAAAACCCATTTATATGTCTCAGTACTCTCATCAGACAACAATGCGCATCCAAGCAAGGTGGACTGTCCATGATGGTTGACCCCAACGAATGGACAAAAAGGCATTTGATATCTGTTTGTCAAGTACGTTAAGTCAAGCTTAGAACATCACCGAAGTATGTGCATGCCAATCTTGACCTTGGATGAATCCAGAAGACAGACCTCAGATGACCATTATCATTGAGGTCTAAGGAATAGAAGAAATTGGGATTTCTGAGTTGCATTTCGGCGAAATGAATTACCATCGACTGAGCATCTCCTTCTTTCAGCTTAGACTGACGTTCGCGACAAATGAAGTTACGAGCATCCTTCTCGGTGAAATCCAATTATTCTCTGCCCCCTTTTCTCCTTGCTATGGCAGAGTATATCTGAGTCGTCGGAACATTCACGGCATGTAAATTGCTGATCTCTGCCTTCTCTGGTGTGCTGATCCTCCTATGCGACCGTAGATAACCAGTTGATGTTATGGACATCCCATGGTTATGTTCTAGAGAAACCTCATCCAATATCCACTTACCACTTGTAGCATTCAGTCTTGCTTTTATGGATGCCATACAATCAACTTTCCCAGTATCCCTATGATTCATACTCTTCTCTGATTTTCTAGATTTTCCTTGCCTCCAACACGCCAGGTGCTTGAAGCAGAGTTGTTTTTTGTTGTTGGCCCTGATACACACTGTTGTGATTCCAAAACCAACTCGTTTCGCATATCCATTGTAGAACGTATATACATCATCTACTGAATTGAATTCCATCCCAGTTTGAGGAACTACAATATCATCCACTGCATTTGGAGCGACGGGTGAAGGTGCACGGCCGGGAGTGTTATCGATTTCTTCCGATCTACAATTTCAGCATCAACTGTGTAAATATAGGCACGCAGTCATAAACAATGATATCCATAGATTTAGTTGTCAATATATGCTGACAAAGGATTAGGATTTAGGACACGAAGGTTAAAACAATACGACACCCCATTGATCATCTCGCGACACCCTAGTGATAAGGCGAGGCCGTGCACCTTCACCCGTCGTGCAAATGTGGCCATTTGAAACTGATCACGTGAGAATACCCGCGACACCCCTTGTCGAATTCAGCCGTAACTCCTTCGCGACACCCTAGGAGAATTGGATTTCGGCCGAAACTCCTTCGAGACACCCCTGTTGAAAGCTCACGACACCCTAGCTTTACGGCGATGACACCCGTGCTTAGAACTGACCGCGCGGACAATCCCCGTGACACCCCAGGAGAATTGGATTTCGGCCAAAACTCCTACGAGACACCCCTGTTGAAAGCTCACGGCACCCTAGCTTTAAGGCGACGACACCCGTGCTTAGAACTGATCATGGTGAGAATACCCGCGACACCCCTTGTCGAATTCAGCCTAAACTCCTTCGCGACACCCCAGTTGAAATCTAATGACACCCTAGCACCAATGCTATGACACCTGTGCTTAGAACTGACCGTGCGGAGAATCCCCACGACACCCCAGGGAGGCGACGACACCCGTGCTTAGAACTGATCATGGTGAGAATACCCGCGACACCCCTTGTCGAATTCAGCCTAAACACCTTCGCGACACCCCAGTTGAAATCTAATGACACCCCAGCACCAATGCTACGACACCCGTGCTTAGAACTGACCGCGTAGAGAATCCCCGTGACACCCCAGGGAGAATTGGATTTCGGCCGAAACTCTTTAGAGACACCCCTATTGAAAGCTCACGACACCCTAGCTTTAAGGCGACGACACCCGTGTTTAGAACTGACCACGGCGAGAAGACCTGCGATAACCAAGTTACTAAAATTTATTTTTATTTATCAAAAAAGAAAAGAAAAAAGTACATTAGCCCTCACTGGGGCTTCTCATCTCCTTTGGTCGCTGCGTTGGCGATCTGGTGCTGGAGGGACGCTACTTGCCCCTCCAGCTGGCTGTTGGCCCGACGCAGGACCTCGATCTTTCTCATTAAAATGGTCAGGTATTGCTCGGCCGCCTTGTTGAGTCGCTCGCTGATTGTGAGCGACTCTGCATAGACCTCCGCGTTGATGGTGACCGTTGCGCGGCGGCTGCCATGGCTGCCAGTAGATCGCCCCTCGCCTCTGGAAGCCATCTCCAGTATCAAAAAAGCTGAAAAGGTGATTAATGATGGCATTCCCCATCCATTTTAAGGTACTCCTGGCGGGTGTTTCGATTGCCATGCACCACCATCTCAGTGGGTGGTTCATAGGAATCGAATCGGTGCGCCCCCCCCCCCCTCGTTGAGTTTCGAGGGATGGGGAACAGAAGAGAGTTTCGGGAAGCCAACCGTAGTAAGTTTTACGTCATCCCAAGAGAAAATTCACGACACCCCAGGATGATTTGGATTTCAGCCGAAACTCCTTTGCGACACCCCACTTGAAACCTCACGACACCCTAGCATCAATGCTACGACACCCGTGCTTAGAACTGACCACGGAGAGAATCCCCGCGACACCCCAGGGAGAATTGGATTTCAGCCGAAACTCCTTCGAGACACCCCTGTTGAAAGCTCACGACACCCTAGCTTTAAGGCAACGACACCCGTGCTTAGAACTGATCACGGAGAGAACCCCCGACACCCCTTGTCGAATTCGGCCGAAACTCCTTCGTGACACCCAGTTGAAATCTTATGACACCCCAGCACCAATGCTACGACACCCGTGCTTAGAATTGACCGCGCAGACAATCCCCACGACACCCCAGGGAGAATTGGATTTCAGCTCACGACACCCTAGCTTTAAGGCGACAACACCCATGCATTAATAGTGAACCCACGTTAATCACCTTTTCAGGGGTGTCGTCCCCTTAAAGCTAGGGTGTCGTGAGATTTCAACTGGGGTGTCGCGAAGGAGTTGCGGCTGAATTCGACAAGGGGTGTCGCGGGTATTCTCACCGTGATCATTTCTAAGCACGGGTGTCGTCGCCTTAAAGCTAGGGTGTCGTGAGCTTTCAACAGGGGTGTCTCAAAGGAGTTTCGACCGAAATCCAATTCTCCTGGGGTGTCGCGGGGATTCTCTTCGCGGTCAGTTCTAAGCATGGGTGTCGTAGCATTGATGCTAGGGTGTCATTAGATTTCAACTGGGGTGTCGAAGGAGTTTCGGCCGAATTCGACAAGGGGTGTCGTGGGCCTTCTCGCCGTGGTCAGTTCTAAGCACGGGTGTCGTCACCTTAAAGCTAGGGTGTCATGAGCTTTCAACAGGGGTGTCTTGAAGGAGTTTGGCCGAAATCCAATTCTTCCTGGGGTGTCGCGGTTATTCTCTCCGTGGTCAGTTCTAAGCACGGGTGTCGTAGCATTGATGCTAGGGTGTTGTGAGGTTTCAAGTGGGGTGTCGCAAAGGAGGTTCGGCCGAAATCCAAATCATCCTTGGGTGTCGTGAATTTTCTCTTGGGACGACGTAAAACTTACTACGGTTGGCTTCCCGAAACTCTCTTCTGTTCCCCATCCCTCGAAACTCAACGAGGGGGGGGGCGCACCGATTCGATTCCTGTGAACCGCCCACTGAGATGGTGGCGCGTGGCAATCGAAACACCCACCAGGAGTACCTTAAATATGGATGGGGAATGCCATCGTTAATCACCTTTTCAGCTTTTTTGATACTGAGATGGCTTCCAGAGGCGAGGGGCGATCTACTGGCAGCCATGGCAGCGCCGCGCAACGGTCACCATCGATGCGGAGGTCTATGCAGAGTCGCTCGCAATCAGCGAGCGGCAATACCTGGCCATTTCAACGAGAGAGATCGAGGTCCTGCATCGGGCCAACAGCAGCTGGAGGGGCAAGTAGCGTCCCTCCAGCGCCAGATCGCCGACGCAGCGACCGAAGGAGACAAGCCCCAGTGAGGGCTTCATGTACTTTTTTTCTTTTCTTTTTTTATGAATAAAAATAAATTTTAGTAACTTGGGTGTCGCGGGCCTTCTCGCCGTAGTCAGTTCTAAGCACGGGTGTCGTCAGATGAGAGCTAGGGTGTCGTCAATTTTCAACTGGGGTGTGTCGCGAACGACGATAGCACCGACTCAGGCTGTTAACGACACCCAAGTTCTCATCTTACGACACCCTAGCTTTTAGGCGACGACACCGATGACGTGACTGTTAAAGCGGGGTGTCGCGGGGATTGTTCTCCATACGAGGTGTCGCGGGCCTGCTCTCTAGCGTCGTTTATAAGCACGACACACCCTTTATAGCATTTAAAGACACCCCATAGAACAAGCTACGACACCCCGGAAAGCAACATACGAAGATTGCAAAGGTTATAAGCATGGGTGTCGTAGCGTTGTAACTACGGTGTCGCGAGGCTTTTCTCCAGCTTTCGTTTGGAGCACGGGTGTCCTAGGCTTGTAACTACGGTGTCTTAACAGTATATCAGGGTGTCATAGCTTTAACGACGACACTAGAGCTATATGGACAGGAAATAACGGGGAATATAGGCCGAACCACTCTGACGACACCCCAGTTCATGAGGTATAACATCCTAGTTAAAAGAGTATGACATTCGTGCTTACAAAACAGTAAACTCTAAAGAGTTATGACTCCCAGAATGTCATAACTATTTTGTTCTAAGGAAGTTACCCGCGCATTAAACGGTTTGGTCACGCATTAACTAACTCTAACCAGAAAAAATGGTTGGTGTAATAAAGGAGCTTTAGAAAGAAGTGGGAAGAAAGACTTTTTACTTTGTGCTGCGGATGACATTTCCTCCAGAAGTTTTTGTTCACAGACTCCAGTAGCCAGGTTTTCCAGCCTCGAAGCTGAAATATTTTCTTTCGACCGGGGAAGAAAGAGAGTTCTTCTTGCACAGATGAAATACAACGTAAAATGGCGCTAGGATGGAGGGAAAGGGCATTTTTGTCCGCACACTAATTTAAAAAAAAAAACGAACTGCTTTAAATGGCCGTCACGTTCAGAATGTAACATCAAAGAAGAGCCTACATCCCGGCAGGTCATCCACGTAGGAGCCACGTGGACCAATCAGAAGAGGCGGTGCAGCCCACGTAGGCCTTGCTGCACCGGGGGCGGTGTACAAAGTCTTTTCCTATGTATATCGATCACAAAATTACCGCCGTCTTGGAAGGGCTATAGGAAAAAACTTTTCCACAACACCGAGGATTTTTCCTTGGAGCAAATTCAGAAACATCTTCGAATTGAGGAGAATCGAGGATGAGAGAGAAGTTGGAGAATGTCAACGTTGAAACTGGGTTTTCTAAGGCTAATGCTGTGAGCAAGCCTAAGAAGGACAAAAAGGATGGTAAAGAAAACTATCTTGGTCCCAAAAAGAATCAAGAGAAGTTCAAGAAAAAGAAGCCAAAGGGAAGCTGTTATGTGTGTGGCAAACCCGGGCATTTTGCTCGTGACTGCTCACACGCAGGGGCCAAATTAAGGAAGCAAATGCCACCAACGTTGACAATGATGAAATCATCGCCGCCGTGAGCGAAGTCATGGCGGTCCATGGCAAGGTCCCCGGATGGTGGTACAACACTTGCGCCACTGTCCACGTTTCCTATGATAAGTCTATGTTCAAGACTTATGTGGATGTCACCGATGGACAAGAGATACAGATGGGCAATGAAGGCCGGTCCAAGATGTATGGCAAAGGAAACTAGAACTCAAATTCACTTCTGGCAAGAAAATTACTTTGTCAAATGTGTTGCATGTGCCGGATATGAATAGGAACCTTGTTAGTGGGGATCTTTTGGGCAAACCAGGAATAAAATCTGTTTTGAGTGGGGCAAACTTATCTTGACCCGTAATGGTATATTTGTTGGCAAGGGCTATTCTAGTGATGGAATGGTCAGATTATGTATCATTGACCATTCTATTAATAAAGATGTTGCTTCCGCTTATATGCTTGACTCAATTACATTATGGCATGGTAGACTAGCACATATTGGAATTAGTACCATGAAAAGGCTTGTTAAATGTGGTTTGATTTATTGCAAAATTGATGAGTTCAATAAATGTGATATATGCATTAAATCAAAGATGACTAAGAAACCTTTTCATAGCGTTGAGAGAAATTCCAACTTATTAGAACTTGTACATTCTGATATATGTAAATTTAATGGCATGTTAACTAGAGGTGTGAATAGGTATTTCATTACCTTTATTGATGATTGCTCTAAATTCACATATGTTTATTTATTAAAGCATAAAGATGATGCTTTCCATGCTTTTAGAATATATAAAGCGGAGGTAGAAAATCAATTAGGTAGAAATATTAAAATCCTTAGAAGTGATAAGGGTGGAGAATATTTTTCTAATAATTTTAATGCATTTTGTGAAGAAAATGGCATTATACACCAAAGTTCCGCACCACGTACACCACAACAATATGGTTTGGTTGAACGTAAGAATAGAACATTACAAGAGATGATCAATGCTATGTTAATGCATTTTGAATTGCCATTTAATTTATGGGGTGAAGCTTTATTTGCTGCTTGTCATATTTTAAATAGAATTCCTTTAAAGAAAACTCAAATCTCTCCATATGAGATATGGAAAGGAAGAAAGCCCAATATTGGGTATTTCAAAGTGTGGGGGTGTCTTGCCTACTACAAGAACCTAGACCCCAAAAGAACCAAATTGGGTCCAGAGGGATAAGAAGTGTATTTGTCGGTTATGCCACAAATAGCAAAGCTTATAGACTCTTGGATCTAGAGTCTAACGTGATAGTGGAATCTAGAGATGTGGAGTTTCTTAAGAATTTAAAGAGTAATAATTCTCAAACTCCTACAAATTTAAAGAGTAATAATTCTCATGAGGAGAGATCTTCAAAGGTTGTTGAAGAACAACCAGAGCTTCGAAAAAGTAAGAGAATCCAAAAGGCTAAGGATTTAGGACCCGATGAAATAGACTCTCAACTTATTTCTCTTTATTTAGTTGAAGGAAGTAGAGAGAATTTTATCCGTAGGGTACCTATTTTTCTTCAAGTGAAAGATGATCCTAAAACCTTTAAGGAAGCTATGGCTTCAAGGGATTCAGCCTTTTGGAAGGAAGCTATTCAAGATGAAATGGATTCCATTATAGCTAACCACACTTGGGAGCTTGTAAATTTACCCAAAGGGTCTAAGCCTATTGGTTGTAAATGGGTGTTTAAGAAGAAGTATCATAATGATGGTACTTTAAACATCTACAAAGCTAGACTAGTAGCTAAAGGTTTTCGACAAAAAGAAGGAATCGACTATTTTGATACATATGCACCTGTAGCTAGAATAACAACAATTAGAATATTGTTTGCATTGGCTTCATTGCACAACCTTTATGTTCATCAAATGGATGTCAAAACGGCATTCCTAAATGGTGATCTCGATGAGGAGGTCTACATGGAACAACCAGAAGGTTTTATCCTACCGGGTAATGAACATAAAGTGTGCAAGCTTGTTAAATCCTTGTACGGATTGAAACAAGCGCCCAACAATGGCATGAGAAGTTTGACTCTGTCATACTCACAAATGGATTTGTTCACAACATTTCTGACAAGTGTTTATATACTAAAGTGCATGGTGACTTTGTGGTATATGTATGCCTTTATGTTGATGATATGTTGATCATTAGCAATGAAATGAAAGGATACAAGAAACGAAGAGGTTTCTATCATCTACTTTCAAGATGAAAGATCTTGGACAAGTTGATACTATTTTAGGCATCAAAGTGAAACAAAATAGTGGGGATTTGAACTTAGTCAATCACATTATGTTGAGAAAGCGTTACACAAGTTTAAACATTTGAAGTTCAAAGAAGTGAATACCCCATTCGATCCAAGTTAAAGCTTGAAAAAAATAGTGGACGAGCTGTGGCTCAACTTGAGTATGCAAGTGCTATTGGTTGTCTAATGTATTTGATGCAATGCACTAGACCCGATATAGCATTTGCAGTTAGTAAGCTGAGTAGTTTACTAGCAACCCGAGTGTAGAGCATTGGAAGGCTATTGGTAGAGTCTTTGGTTATCTTTTGAAAACCAAAAGACTAGGTCTACAATACTCTAAATTTCTACTGTATTGGAAGGATATACCGATGCAAGTTGGATCAAGGGTGGGAGATAATAAATCTACCACTGGTTGGGTGTTTACACTAGCGGGTGGTGCAATATCTTGGAAATCCAAGAAACAAACTTGCATTACACACTCAACAATGGAGTCAGAGTTTGTGGCTCTAGCTTCAGCAGGACATGAGGCTGAGTGGTTAAGGGATCTTCTATTGGAAATCCCATTGGCTTGTGAGAATATTTCAACCGTATCGATACATTGTGATAGCCAAGCTACTTTAGCCAGAGCGTACAGCGAAGTGTACAATGGGAAGTCTAGACACATTAGTCTAAGACATGAGTATGTGAGGAAATTAATCAAGGATGGAATAATTTCTCTCACTTTTGTGCGATCAAGCTATAATCTAGCTGATCCACTTACTAAACCTCTTACAAGAGATTTAGTGAACATGACTTCCAGAGGGATGGGTCTAAAACTCCTTGAGTAAAAGTCCACCAATGATGGCAACCCAACCTAATACTAGGAAATGAGTAGTCTTAGGTTCAATGGGTAACAACAAGTCATTGATAAGTGGATTGTAGCTGTACTTAATGTATAGTGCTGACTGTTACAAGATGGAGGGTTGAGCTTTTTAAACTCTTAATGAAGTTCAGTCATGTGGACAAGTATCTATTGTAACAGAGATACTGAAAGAACTTCACCTATGTGAACCTTGAAGTTTCTCTCATGAAAAGGTTCATTAAATAGGATAAGCACATGGCCATAAATGTGCTAAGTGTGTGGTGTAGACAAGAAACATTAAGGAGTGTGTATGAAGTATCACCGATTTTGACACAAGGAATAACTGGTTCAAAGCGTTTATGCTATCTGAATTTCGTTAAAACTTTGTGGTATTTTCACTAAGGTTAGGTTCAAATCGAAAGATACCTAGCTGTATTAATGCTCCTTGTCCTTATTTTTATATGTGAACTTAGTTTGTTTTAAACAAGTGGGGGATTATTGAGATTTTGTTTAAATAAACTAAGGTGTTGTGGATATGTTTAGGGAATAGAGTCCGCGGCAAATCTCGCTTCAGAAGCCGAAGCGACGTGATGCTTTGTTTCAAAAAAATGAAACTTTATCCTTCTGAAGCGACGTGATGCTTCGTTTCAAAAAAGAAACTTTATCCATTTTCTTTAAATCTCTGCAACAGATATATTACGAAACGATGCAGCTCTCCGGGAATCAATGCTTCACAGGCTCAAGCACCGCGACACTCAATTTCTATAAATCCACATACAAATCAAATCATAAAAAAAAATGTTCTTGTCTACAATCGAGTTTTCATTAGTGCTTTGGTGCAAACTCGATAAAAGGCTTGTCTTATCCTGCAGCGTATTTGCTATTCACCCACAGAGCATTCGAGAGGGTGCAAATAACGCTTAAGAAAAGCGTTCCGTGCGTGATTCAAGTCTATCCTTATCTTCTTCTATCGGTTCTTATCTTCTTATCTAGACTTTCATTTTTCAAATTTTCCCCAACACCAGCCGCTCTCGGCTTCATCCTGGCCCGACACCGGGTGCTGGCCTCTGCTCGGTTGCCCCCATATGAGAGACCTCAGATCCATCCCGACTCCCTCATCCGTGCTTCTCCGTTTTATCCCGGCTCTGCTCGGCCCGATGCAGACCTTGCTCAGCCTCTCTACCAAAGACAAAGTATCAAAGCTCTCAAAGCCTTCACCAACTTGTTGATTCATGTGTCTACGTTATCACATGGCTTTAACATGCCTTGAATGGATTCAAAGGCTACGTGCATGGAATCATGAGCTACATGCATCCAGGAATGTCTTCAGTTGGCCACCCGGGTAAGATCCCAATTCAGTCACCCAGGTTGCGCCCCCAACTGTCCCCTGTGACTCCAAGTCAGTCTTGAAACCACCAAGGCAATGCCCCATCAGCCACTTTGTGGGGTCCATGTGTCTAGATCCTATCTGCATGTCTTTTCACTGTTTGCATAAGACAACAAAAATGTGCAACGTAGGGGACATCTGGCGAGCGCCGTAATGGCCGCCCACGACCTACAAGCCTACAATAGTCTGTAGCTGCCATTTGAATCAAGTGGTCACCTACTCTGATGGAACTTGACTCACCAACTATGCAGCCACCCACCTTTGATGGGACACGGCCTGTAGCTCTGACGTGCGATTGCGACGTGGGGGACATCTAGCGAGTGTCGTAGTGGCCGCCCATGACCTGCAAGCCTGTAACAGCCTGCAGCTACCATCTGAATCAAGCGGCTATCCACTCTAACGGGACTTGACCCATCAACTATGCAACCACCCACCTTTGATTTTCAAAACAACTCCTACACGCTTATACATGCTCATAGAGAACACTTCTCTAAGCCTCTCTCTTTCTTTCGAGCTTTCTCGAGCTCAGGGTTGTTGCCTAGAGCACTAACTTAGTGTCGGAAGGTTTTCACAGGAATCTCTGGTCCTTGGGACTTTTTACACGCTTCCGATCGAGCGGAGCTCAATCAGAGGATACTTGGCATGCTGGAGAAGGCGACTGAAAGCTCATGGACGTTCGAGGAGGGTGATCTGGCTACAACAATATCTATTGCTAGAAATAAATTTTCTATACAATTTTTCCATTGAAAAATTTTCTTAGGTAGTTTTTTGCATTAAAAGTCACCTCTTTATGGTTAAATTTAGTGTAAACAACTTCAATGTGGCCTAGTAAGTGAACAAGTGGTCAATAATAATTAATTTTAAATTTATTGAAAAACCTTCATTAGATAGTTTTTTCACATTAAAAGCCACCTCTTATGGTTAAATTTAGTATAAATAACTTCTATGCAGCCTCCAACAAGTGTTCAATAATAATTAATCTCAGATTCATGCATTGGTTCAAAATAGTTTAGCCAAATTATTGTCACTCATGATTGTCGATCCACAATTGATCGAGCTATATAATTTTTTGATGTAAATACTTTCTTAGAGAGTAGATTTTCAAAACTTCTAATATTACCAATATGGAGGTTTCTATTATTATGAATATGTAATCGAGCTAAAAGTGCCTTAGCCTCCTTCGAATCGATCCAAATATAAAATAGATATTTGGTTTCTATATTAAGACTTATAGTAAACTAAGAATAAAGCTATATCATATAATATAAGTAAAGCTCGACTCAATTTCGACGAGAATGACATGTAAAACCTGATCCAAGCCAATATGTTAATTTTATTAAATTTTCACATGTACCTTATATCTAACATCTTTAGCCGTCCTTTTGTACATAATTGCAAGTAGCACTAAAAAGCTAGATTTGGGCCACTTTCTAGAGACATTCTATACCATCTTTCTCATGAGATAAAGAGGGGCAACAAATTGGTGATAACTTAAAGTTGTTGAAAGTTTCTATATCCTTGGGACTATCTATAAATCGAAAAAAAAAATCCTATTAAGCTTTCCTTTTGAATAAAATTAATTATTTTAATATATTTGGTGTAGTTATTAACTTCAAAGTGGACCGATCGGCTCAACTAATGAACCAATAAATTGGACCTTTGATTAGTCCAATTCTTTAATTAAACTAGTTGTACCCAATGAAAATTAAATGAATTAGCTTTTTTTTATTGACACAGTGGTTTACTGTTGTTGCTGCAAAAATCCATTCTCTGGCTTGAGGACGGTGCACATTGGGATCTGAATAGCGCTCTTCTATTAGGATGGACATGCAAGGCAATCCTCATGTAGGAATCACAGGAGGTGGTCCCTACTGAAGATCCTTCGATGCCCAAGTCAATGAATATTCTGAGCAAATAGATGAAAAGAGAAGCTTCAGAGAAGGATCTTTCTTTTTGGCATGATTTTTTGGGGTCAGTATTTTCATACCTAGAGGGTCTTGGGGCTTGGTATTTGTGCACTGCGAGATGGAAGCCGGTTACATGAATTTTTGGGTATGTTTTGAGAGGTTGAAAGCTAATACGATTATATTCCCATCAGTTATGGGATTGGTAGCTGATCAGCCTTATCATGAGTTTAAAAGTCCATTAATTATGGTTAGAGGGTTGTATTTGGCTTCCATTTTTATTTAAGGAAGTTTGCTTCAAGATTTCTGTGATCAGAGCGGTTCTTTCTCCATAATATTTGGCATGGTATGAGGTGGTAATGATGTTCAAGCTGAGAGGAGGATCTTTGGCTCTTAACGAGATAGCTTGGCCAAATGGTTCGGCTCTGTAGCTCGGCCAGATGGTTCAGCTCTGTAACTCGACTAGATGGTTCGGTGAGATAGTTCAGCCTTGTAGCTCAGCCATATGGTTCGGCCCCTGTAGCTCGATTAGATGGTTTGGCTCTGTAGCTCATTAGATGGTTCGGCGAGATAGTTTGGCCTTGTAGCTTGGCCAGATGGTTCGGCTCTATATCTCGATCAGATGGTACGACTCTGTACTTCATCCTTATACTTCAGCCTTATACTTTAGCTTTATACTTCAGCCTTATAGTTCAACTTATACTTCAGCCTTATAGTTCAGCTTTATACTTCAGCCTTATAGTTTAGCTTTATACTTCAGCCTTATAGTTCAGTCATATGGCTCAGCCTTATAGTTCAACTTTATACTTCAGTCTTATAGTTCATCCATATGGCTCAACCTTATAGTTCAGCTTTATAGCCTTATAGTTCGGCCTTAGTCATCGGGCATGTTTATTGATGCGGTGATAATTTTTTCGTATCGCATGCCCCATACTCCCTAGTTTGAAGCGTAGGTTTGGGCATAGGGAGTAGAGTCCATGATGGCTCAATCTCATTGGTAGGATTTGAACCAATAGAGGTACCTCATGATGGCCCCATAAATGCTAATCCATCATTCCATTGTTTCTCTTTTCGCTGAACAAGGAGAGTCTCTTCGAGTTCTTATAAAGGGCATCTAGCTGGATGAAATGTGGCCAAATCGAAGGTCAAGGCACGTGGCTGATGAACCTTGATTCTGCAAAGTTTTTATTGGTCTTACCAAGGTTCGAAGAATGTGGCTCAGCCCTGCTGAGGTACGAAGAATGTTGCTCGATCCTGCCGAGGTATGGAGAAATTTTTACTTGGCTATGCCAAGGTACGAAAATGTTGCTCCAATCGGTTGTGCCGAGGCTAGAAGGATCTTTTATTTGGCTCTACCAAGGTATGAAGAATGCTGCTCCAATCGGCTATGCCAAGGCCCGAAGGATCTTTTGCTTTGCCCTGCCAAGATATGGAGAATGCTGCTCGATCGACTGTGCCGAGGTCTGAAGGATCTTTTACTTGGTCCTACTAAGGTGCAAAGAATGTTGCTCCGATCGACTGTGCCAAGGCCTGGAGGAGTAATATGTTTGAATGCATATATCATATTGAGCATCAGACAGCTATGAGACTGATCACCCTTTAGACTGTGCTGTAGCATGAGCATTGCACATTACTATTGAGCCACACCTCCTTTCGATTCGATAGTACAATGAACCTTAGGAATAGGGGTGAGTGCACTATAGACCAGGCCTAGTGGGGTAGGTTGTAAGCAGCCCATAGGGGCAAGAATCAAAGCTTAGTGGAGCTGGTTATGATATATCTCGTGAGGGCAGAGATGAAACCCGAGGTTCCAGGGTTAAGGAACAAAGCACTTTGCCGAGTGAACCATATGGATAAGGGGTGCTATATGTGCGGAGATCCTATTGCTAGTCATGCACCCAATGAGAGTATACCTGCAGGAGGGCGACTATAGGATGGTACCTCAAAGGCATTACACACAATCTAGTATCATGGATTTAAAAGTTTATATTGTGATTTAAAAGGTCCGGTGGGCCAAGTATTTATCCTAGGAAAAAAGTTTACATGAGATGCCAGTGGGCAGGTAGATCCCAGCAGGGATCGAAAAGTAGATAAAGAAAGCCTAAGCTATAGGTAAAGAATGCATGTCTTTATGTTGTAATGTATTATGCACGGATCTTTATATTAATGAGTTATTTTTTAATGGAGAGTTATTTAGAGTATTTCAGTATTGGTATATTATTTGAAGAATAAGCTACATTTTACTTTATCTGAAAAATGTATTTTGATTTATACATGCTATATTGTATCAACATACTGTTGATAGTATGAATATTATGGTTCTCTATTTTTCCATGGTTAGATGGCTATTCAATCATCGAGACTTAGGTCTCATCCCTCTATAATTGATATTTACTTTCAGATGAGTGAGTCTTTATGCAAGGATCAAAGGATAAGTGGGACCGGACCCTTAGCTGGTGAAGCTTGCTTGGATGCAAGAGTGTATAATGATAGCCCTATATATTAAGATAGTGTGGGGTGACATTTGTATATATGCATATGTGTATGTGTATAGTGAGATTTGGTGATATATCTTAGACTTTTTGAAATGAAAGAAAGACTTGTATTTTGGAAGGAATTATGAGTATAATGTTAATATCAGTGATTATGCTATCGATTGTAAATGTAGTCCTATAAGCTGCCTAAGGATGTCATGAAAAATATTATCTGAGCAGGTTGATGCTTAGAGTTGATTTGAGAGATGTACTTATATAATTGAGCTAATAATAAAAAGTTTTTAACATGATGTATTTTCAAGTGTCTGCCGCTTTTAATAATTTGTTGGAGTTTCCTATCTCTTTATAGAGCGCTACATAAAGACTAGTAGAACTCTATCCGATTACCACAGGCATGCAGGTATGCTGTTGATGGTCCTACAGAGAAGGGGGAGCTGACAGATCATGCTGACAGCAACCTCGGCTGCCGACACCAGCCCAGTTACCGACTCCATCTCTGGTCGTGCCGATGCCAGCTTCGGCTACCGATGCTAGCCCCGGTTGCTGACTCTAGCTCTGGTCGTGTCGACACTTGCCCTAGTCATGCCAACGCTAGTCTTGGCTGCCGACTCCAGCTTCGGTCGTGCCGATGCTAGCCCCAACTGCCGATGCCAGCTCCGATCGTGCCGACACTAGCCCTTAAGGCTTCCATGGGATGTGCACCAATTTAAAAGATGCGGAGTCACGCGTGAAGATGGGATATCAGAAGTAAAAATTCTTCCCGCCACCTTACTGTTTCTGCCTCACAATAGATTTGTGGTGCATCCTGTGGGCCACAAACAAGGGTGACATGCTGCCGGTGATCCCCATGGGGTCATACGTCGTCCGATTGAAGCGTGAGGCATCCATCAAGTAGCAGTTCAAGGTGACGAGAGGGTTACAGCGCTGACGTGGATGTGAAGGGTAGCTACCTCTCCAGCTTACGTGCATGAGCTACAAGAGCTACGTGCATTCGGGAGCACTTCTACCCGGACTACACCTCCAGTTGCCCTCTACGACTCCAAGTCGATGTCGACAATCGCCCAAGTAGTGTCCCAGCGATCGTATTGTGGGGCCCACATGCCTAGCTCCATCATTCGCCACTAACTGCATAGGGCTAGGGATGGCAACGGCCCAGGGATGGCCCATACCAATCCCCATCCCCATTAGAAAAAATATTTCCGTTCCCTATCCCGTTAAGCCATTATAGTTAACGGGACGGGGACGAGGATACCTGACCGAGTAAATGGGTACCCACTGGGTACTCGTTTGGCCATTTACATAAAAAAATAAAAATATTTTATTAAATTTATAATTTAAAAAATAAAAAAAATAAATTTTTTTGGATGAGATGGAGACTAATCGAGAATAATAAAATAATAATATTGATACATATAAGAGATTCTTCAACTTCTGGGATAAGAAAAAAGAGAATGAAAAGTGAGAAAGAAAATAACTAACAATGGAAAAAAATCAAAAAATGAAGATTTCCAATGCAATAACCGTAAAAAAAAGAATACATTCAAATTTCAAAGCAAAAAAAAAGAGATATCTTTCTTTAAAAATAAAGAAAAGAGATTAGCGTACCAGAAAAAGAAAAGGTATTGGAGGGCGTCGATGGGGCAGCGATTGGCAATGGAGCTAGGTTCTCGTCTGGTTTGCGTGAAAGAAGGAAGAGCAGGGCTGCGTGAATGAAGGAAGAGCAAGAGACGACTGCGTGAATGAAGGAAGAGCAAGAGTCAGGATTATATATATTTTATTTTTTTAATTTTTAATTTTTAATATATTAATATATATATATATATATATATTAAATATTTATATTAAAGTTAACGGAGTGGGGATGAGTAAACGGGGATGGAGCGGAGAATATAGTTCTCGGACCGTTTACCCGTTTAGCTATTAACAAAAAATCCCCGTTACCCATTAAGTCGTTTAGACCGGAGATTCCTCGACCCGTTAAAAATGGTACTGGCTGGGTAAACGGCCAAACGAAAAAAATTGCCATCCCTATATAAGACGATAAACGTGCGACATGGGGGACATATGTAGCAAGCACCGTAACGATCGCCTATGCCCTGCAAGCTTGCAGCAGCCTACAGGGGCTGTCCAAATCAAGTAGCACATCAACTCTGCTCAGCCTTTCACACTTGGCGGGACTTAGCCTACCAACTATGCAACCACCCATATTTGATGAAACACGGCCTGCAGCTCTGACATGCCAATGGAGGCAAACCCCACTTGTTGACCCAATTATTGATTTTGATGATTAATAAAAGACATGAATATATTCATTTTATTTCTAATAGATTTAACAAGTGTCTCAGGGATTAAAAATGTTTGATCAATCAAAAAGAATAAAGAAACATGTTTTGAATCAATGTTTTACAAGAAATTTTCAAAGTTCAGAGCCTGGAGTCGACACCCAAATAGTTAGGAGCCGACCCTAAGGCATATCAGAAGGTTTCTGGGATTTTGGCATGGTCTGGAGTCAACACCCAAGGTTTCAGAGCTGACTCCAACTTGAGATACAGAGAAGTGCATTCTGTTTCAGTTTCTAGAGCCGGCACCTAGAATTCGGGAGCCAACACCTGAGATTTCGGGAGCCAACACCTGAGTTTCTGGAGCCAACTCTAACCTGAGAACAGAGAGCATATTTTATGGACTTTTCTGGAGCCGACACTTACAGTTTTCGGAGCCAACTCCCGAAAGCGACGAGTTGACACTTTCCTTTCTCAGAGCCGACTCCCCAACAACTTTTTCTTTATTATTTTGAACACCCGACTTGGAGCCGACACCTGAAAAGTTGGAGCCAACTCCAACCTGTCAGGAATGGATTTTTTATCTGTCAGAACGTACTTCAACGATAAGATTTCTTTTCACCTAACCTCTAACGACTATTTTCTTTGTGTGTAAAAGAATCCAAACATCTCCAACGGCTATATTTTCTACCTAAACTTGGATTAAGGAGATCTGTAAAAAGGAGGAAAAACCGTTTGTTTGAAAGAGAGAGGGATAGAGAGGAAAAATAGAAAAAGGAAGGAAATATTTTGTGAAAAATCCAAAAATCTTGAGAGATAAATCAAAAGGAAAGACTCATAGCTTACATCAACCAATCCAAGAGAGTCCAAAGAGAATCCAAGGCATTCAAGTTCAAAATCGATGGATTTTCCAAGCGAAGAAAAAGAAAGCAAAAGCCCTGATTTTCCCAACTTCTCAACTGCAATCTTTGTGAAGAATCTGAGCTGAGGCCTGATTCAACATTTCAAAGGAGAAGAGGAAAAGAAGAAAAGAAGAAAAGCTCAAATCAAATTTGCTTCAAACAGGCTTTTCTTACCCTTGTTTATTTAATTGCATATTTGCTCACTTAAGGAGCTATCTTAATTGTAAACTCTATTTTTCATAGTTGTTGACTAGTTCAATCAAGGGATTGAATTAGTGGAGGTAGTATACCTCGGTACAAGCTAAGAATAGCTTGTGGTTTGGTTTTGTGCTGGTGAGCCCAGAAAACCAGCTGGGTTCATTGTAATCTCGGTGTGAAACAACAAGTTTTGAGTTGTGAGCTTGTAAAACAACTCGGCTGTAATCAAGTAGATTATAGTGTGGACCCAAGTGATACTTGGGAGTGGACGTAGGTGTTGGATACACCGAACCACTATAAAATCCTTGTGTTGCCGTGCTTTGACTCTCTCACTCTATCTCTTTATTTGTGCTTAATATTTATCCTGCACTTAATCTCATTTATTCCAAAGCATATAGTTTTTAAAAGATTAAATTTTTAAGAACCCAATTCAACCCCCCCCCCCCTCTTAGGTTGCCATCTGGGCCAACACCACTAGTGCTGCTCCTATCATAAATGCTCTGACAGGTGGTTACACCTCAAGTCTCACAGACTCTAACCATCAATAAAATGGCTAAGAGGGACCCTCGACCAGGTAAGCCAAGCTAAGCCCAAGTAAGGCACTCAAGCCCTTACACGCTAGCACAGAGAGCTCTCTCTAAGCCTCTCTCTCTCTTTCTCTCTATCTCTTTCGAGCTTTCTCAAGCTCACGACTATTGCCTAAAGCACTGACTGGAGCATCGGAAGGTCCTCATTGGAATCTTTGGTCTCCATAACTTTTTGTAGGCTCCCAAATGAGAGAAGCTCACCAAAAGATCTTAGGATCACCAAAGAAGGCAACCAGACGCTCGTAGATGTTTGAGGAGGGTGATTTGGCTACAACAGATTAGTGCGCCAGGAAGGAAGGCAGAGCATGGATTGTCAACAATGCTAGTTTGCATATCCTCATCCCCCTTAGATCAAAATGATGAACCAAAAAGATGGTGATGATAAGAGGCCAATGGGTCTCTACTAGTCGCATGGAAGAATACCCACAACGAGCTGAGCAACAGGAAGCTAGCTTCTCTTCTCCCCCATTGTCATCACCTCAGTCCACTCTAGCTAACTAGCTCGCCGCCATCACCCAACAAGTCCAAGCACTAGTAGTAGCTATCTAAAAACTACAGGAACAATATTCCATGGCCACACAGCAACAACAGAAGCATCTATTCTCCCTCTAGTTGTTGCCCAGGCCAGCTACCATTCAACCCACAGGAGATCTTCCTAATGGGAGGCTCACTGTCGTCATGCTTCTCCAAAGCACCATCAGTAAGAGTATCTTCAAGCTCACCAATAAAAGAACCATCAAGCTCACTAACAAGCACCACAATCATGAAGCCCCCCAAATGAGGGCACTGACACCTTCCACCTCTATTCAATGTGATTTTCTGGGGGGCAGGTCACCAGCATGCTAAAGTATTTAAATCAGCGGAATGAGACAAACTCTCCTTAAGACATTTCATAAAGGAGTTCCAAGCTTGCTGCTTCATGGTCCAGTCTCTCCATGCAATGAAGACGAACCTCCTAACTCCATGATGGATGCCTCCAACAGACCACCCAGATAGGACCTCCAGTCTTCTTACAGAATGAAAATCAACTTCTCAACAACCCCTTGGGCCAGCGCGAAGAAACCCCTAAGGCAGTTCAAAAAGGCTCCCAAGCATAGTGCCAGCACCCTTGGGTCACCCTCCGGGGTTCAAAGGCTCCCGAGCATGGTTCTAGCACCCTCGGATCACCCTTCAAAATTGAAAAGGCTCTCGAGCATAGTCTCAGTGACTCTTGAGTCATCCTTTGGGGTTTCAAAAGGTCCTTGGATCAGTCTCAGCAGCCCTCGAATCAGTCTTAATAGCCTCCGAGTTGATCGTAGTAGCCCCCGAGTTGGTTGCAGTAACCCTTGAGCTGGTCTCAGCAACTTCAACTTTGCCTTAGCGGTCCAATTCTGCCTCAACGGCCAATCAACTTTCTGGATTGCCAAACCAAGAAGAAGCCCTAAGTCAACTCTAGTTGGAAGAGACCAACTCATAGTTGACGGGTGTTGTAGCCAGATCACCCTCCTCGAACATCCGCGAGCATCCGAACACCTTTTTTGGCTTGCCAAGGATCCTCTGATGGGCTTCACTCGATCAGGAGCCTGCAAAAGGTCCCAGGAATTGGAGATTCCGACGAAGACCCTACGATGCTCAAGGTAGTGCTCTGGGCAACAGCCGTGAACTTGAGAAAGCTCGAATGAGAAAGATAGAGTTAGAGAAGTGATCTCTGTGAGCATATGAGCTTTTAGGAGTTATTGTGTGTTACCTGATCGGGGGTTCCTCTTACCCGTTTTATTGATGTTTGGAGTCTACCAGTCTTGGGGCATGATCACTTGTTAGAGCATTTATAATAGGGGCGGGGCTTGCTTCCTAATGGCATGTTAAAGCTGCAGGCCATATCCTTTCAGTGAGGGTAGCTGTAGCTGTTGATGCCCATTTTATGCATATCCATGTCATCTAGCGATGGAATGAGTCACATGGAGCCTTATGATGGATGATGACTTTTTGAACGAAATATCAGAATTAGTGGGGCCTATCCCATTTGATCTGAGTGATTGGGGCCTCATGATGGATGATGACTCTTTGGACAGAATGTCAGAATTAGTAGGGTCTGTCCCATCTGATCTGAGTCATGTGGAGCCTCATGATGGATGATGACTTTTTGGGCGGAATATCAAAATTAGTGGGGTTCGTCCCATCAGACATGCGGGTCACAGGCGATTGATGGGCCAGGTTTTGTTAGAGTTGAGGTCACCCTTGAAAGCTAGGGCCGAATCCGAAGATGAGGCCGCCTAGAAGCTAAGGCCAAATCCGAAGATGAGGCTGCCTTGGAACCGGGGCCGAGTAGAGGCCGACGCCGAGGCCGAGTAGAGGCCGACACCGAGGCCGAGTGGTGGGTCTGGCCCGAGTGCAATCACCATTGTCCATGGTAGAGTTGGGCACTGGGCCGTGCCTGGCACGGCATGGCCTAGGCCCACCGGGCCGCACCTATAGCCGTGCCATGCCAGGCATGGCCAAGTAACAAATGGGCCATGCTAGGCACGGCATGGCAAAAAAAAATTCAGGCCCGGCATGGCCCTTGGTTGGCCCTACCTGGCCCAGCATGGCTCAGGCCTAACATGGCCCGTGGCCCATTTCATGCCTAGCATGGCTCCTAATGGCTATAAAGCCATTTCTAGCCATTAAAAACAGCTAGAAATGGCTATATAGTCGTTAGAAAAGGTTTTGACCATTTTACCCTCCCTCAACAGCCATATAACAGCTATATTGAAGGGCATATTTGAAAAAAAATTGGAACTTCTATAAATAGCCCATTCCTCCCGCATTCTCACCACACCAAACCAACTCTTCTCTCCTTCTCTACTACTACTATTTCTCTCTTCTAGCAAGCTCTAGCAATTTAATTTTTAGTTTGCAAGTATTTTGGCAAGTGGCAAGTGCTCTAGCAAGTGTTCAAGTGCTACACAAGAGGAGGTTCTTGTTGAGAAGTATAAAAGAAAGGAGGTCACTTCTTGTTGAGAGGCGACTGGCGAGAGCACAAAAGGAAGCTCACAAATCTCGGCTCCACGCCTCCACCTTTGATCCTCTTCTCAATTCCTTCTTGTGGTTAGTTTTTTTACATTCATTAATTAAAATTTTAGATATGACATCTTATAACGAAAGTAATTTTGGCATCCATCCTTTTTTTGAGGGTGAGAAAACTAATCCCCAACCCCAAGTTCTCTCTAGAGCCAGTGTTAGTGAATGTCAAACCTCTTTTGTAAGAGGACTAGTAATGTTTGGAATGATTTCGATATAATTATGGTTGATAGAGTCTACAAAGCAAAATATAGAAAATGTGCAAAACTTTATAGCTGTACTAGTACTGAAGGAACATGGAATTTAAAAAGACATCAAGAAACTCATAGGATGCATGATTTCCATCAGCAAAGTATTCTTAATATACAAAAGGGATCACTTATAGGTAATTTTGCATATAACCATGAAAATCAGAGGAAATTACTTGTAGAATGGATAGTTTAGGATGAATTACCTTTTAGTTTATTTGAATCTTATAATTTTGAACATTATGTTCCAATTAGGCCTACAACTGCTTATAAAAGAACTAGTAGGCGTACATTTAGAATAGTAACTATGACAAACTTTTTAGCAATGAAACAAAGTTTAATTGAAATGCTTCAAATTTAAATGCTAGAATTTCTTTAACTTCTGATATTTGGTCGGCATATGTAGGTAGGTAGTAATTATTTTATTGCTATTACTGCTCATTATATTGATAATGATTGGCAACTAAATAAATGAATTCTTGCTTTTTGTGCTTTTGATTTTTTGCATTCGAGACAATAAATTTTAAATGCTATTTATCAAACTGTATGCTCATATAATATTAATAATAAAATAATTATGCATCTAATAATAATTTTGCTATTATTATTAAGGCAGTGCTATTTATCAAATGCTATAGCTAAAGGGGATAGGTCTAAAAAAAGTTTAACCAGAGGGGTTATCCCCTGAACTTATTTCCTAGGGAACCCAGGAACAACTAAAGTTATCCCTTGATGGCAGACTTATAATTTACATGACATAATTCAAGAGGTTATTTCAAAAATTAGAAATATAGTTTCTTTTATTCATGCTTCAAGAGCAAGACTTCAAGAATTTAAACAATTATGTGTAGATCATGGTAAACATTTAAAAAAATTTAAACTTGATGTAATTACTCGTTGGAATAGTACCTATACCGTGATACATGATGCATATCCATATAAGAACTTATTAAGTAATTATATTAATGATCATGGATTAGGATTTACATTGACTGAAATAGATTGGAATTATGATAAAATTTTAGAAGATTTTTTTGTTACTTTTTATGATGCTACAAATGTTCTTTCTGGTATTTATTATCCAACTTCTTGTTCATTTTTACAAAAAGCATATGTAATTAGTAAAAATTTAAAGAATATAGAAATGATGATGTTTTAATGCCTATTATATTATATGGAAACTAAATGGAATGAATATCGGAATAGGATACGTCCTTTGCATAACTTAGCTGCTATTTTTTATCCTAGAGTTAAATTAAATGGCATAAATATTTTAATTGATGAATATTGTAAAAACATGAATTAAAATCCTGAACCTGCTAAAGATAGGGTAACACGACTTCTTAATATATTTATGCTTTATATGATAACAAAATTTATGATCTAGAATACCTGCTCAAAGCTCTGCTTCTTCTAGAACTCGTTCATCATCTATTTTTTCATTCATTAGAAGGCACACACATGCTTCATCATCTTCTTCATCTTCATCTTTAAGTAATAAATTAAAATTTTATTTATGAAACGATCTTTATTCTGTATATGAAGATCAAATAGAGAGTTTAGATGTATTAGCTTGGTAGAAGAGTGTTAGAAATCACTATCCTCTTATGTCTGCCACTGCACAGAATATTTAGCTGTGTCGATGTTCACAGTAGCATTGGAATTTGCTTTCAGTGCAGATCGACGTATTCTGGCCGAAAAGAGAAGTAGGATGACTGGCGAGACGGTTAAGATGCTTCTCTGCTTCAAAGCTTTGTTGAATGCTGAGGCGAGGCTTCAAGATAAAGATGGACATGACTTAACTAGCGAAGATGATGATGACACAAATACTACTGATGAGTGAGTCATCTCTATTTTATAATTATTTTTTTTAATTGTTAAAGTGAGTCATCTCTATTTTTTCTTCTTTCTTATTATATTCTGGAGGTAGGCCTAGCCCTCCTTCCTTCATGTACCATTTTGATTTTAAATTAATAAACTGGTAGGGGTCTATGCCAAACCCTCCACCATTAAGGTGGCTTCATATTAATAATTTCTTTATTATCAATAATTTTTTAATTTTTTTAAAAAATTTTTTTATAAAAATTTTTATCAGGCCCTTATGGGCCATGCCAGTCTAGGCCTCTATGGGCCGTGTCGGCCAAGGCCCTTATGGACTGTGACGGGCTGCCGGCCAGGCCCATGTGGGCCATGCCGTGTCGGGCCGGCAAGTTGAATTTTTCGAGCCTGGCACGATACGGCTTAATGGGTCGTGCCGGCATGGCTCAGTACTGTAGCATTACCAGACTATGGCAGGCATGGCTTGGTTCGTGTCGGGTCATGTTGGCCCATGGGCGGCATGGTTTACTGCCCAACTCTAGTCCATGGGGTCTATTGGCCCTATCAGATGCCCCCATACTCTTGAGCTTGTGCGATCACGTATCTTGCATCTGCCAAACGAAAGGAGTGTAGAATTCTTTATCTTTATACTTGTCTTTTCATGCTTGCTTTGGGCCGACCCCTTCCGAGTGGAGGGATCTACTTCTTTTTGCACTACTTTTGATGTTGACAATTTTGGTCTGTCTTTGTATGAACTTATTGTTAGTTAATCTATTTGTAGGCTACAAGTATGCATTTAAATTTTTTTAAAATACATAAGCAACGAAAGCAATAAAATATTGGATCTAATCCAATATCATCCTACAACATGATCAATATATAAAATTATATATAAAGGTATAAAAAAAAAGTACACAGATCAAATCTGTGTAAATACAAATAACATAGATCATATTTATGTTTGTGGCCTAATGCTTGGATCATATCTAAGTCACAAGTAACTATAAAATTTTTTACCTTTGGATGCTTAACGACTCTCGCAGTAATAAAAGACGGTGGTAGGTAGTACTTCTGCAAGCCACACAAAGGTGTATGGCTTCTACAAGTGATCCACATCGAGGTTCTAGTCCTGACCAGCCTCTTCGGAGTGCTAGCTCCTCTCCAAGGCTTCGATGACAAGATTTCTTTTTTTTTAAATCCAAGGTGCTCTTGGAGTTGTAAAAGAACATGAAGGATCAAATTTGATAGAGAAGATTTCTTTTTGGAGAAAACCTTTTTCTTTTGGCTTTATAGCCAAAATCCCTTTTATCCTAAAAACTTCTTATCTCTCCATCTTTTTCTTTTTAAATGTTTCTAGCAAAAAATGCCCCCTTTTTAATGTTAATCACCAGTCCCATAAATATGAAAATCGTGGAGAGAAAAGAAGGTTGAAAGATAAAGAAAAAAATCCTTCATCTTTTTTTTTAAAGCCAAAAACCGTCCCTTTTAATGCCAATCACGGTCCTATAAAAATGAAAACCATGAAGAGAAAAGGGGTGAAAGATAAGAAATAAGGGGTAATTAGGGAGAGGTCAGTAACATCTATTTTAAATCAAATTTAAAATTTGAATTCAAAATTCAAACTTGAATTTAAAAATTATTTGAAATTTAAATTTATAATTTAATTTAAACGGGTAAGTATGTTAACATTAGGCTTACCTAAATTGAGCCCAAACCAAATCATATTTGATTTGAACCAGATTTTCATAGCTCAATCAAATTGAGCTAGCCAGCAATCGTATTGCCAATTTAATCTTCAATTAATTACTAACATTTAGTTTCACATTCATCAAGTTAGGCAGAATCCCTATGGTGTGTGACCCCATAGGGTCAAACACTAAGTCGGTAGTATTAGAACACTTTCAATACTAATCAAAGTCACCATCTAGCAATGGCATCCGATGCCCAATGGGCCGAAGGTTGCAGAGCAATAATCAAGAACCTCTGTCATATGGTTACCATATAATTCATCCCTTTGACCCTTAATGCTCAAGATGACTTAAGGTTTAACTGCCAACCCTTAATTAGCTCATCCATAAAGTGTCTCAACTTCACAAATCCTGTGACTTCTCATAAGGACTATCCTGGCTAAGGTTTTGCTAAATTGAAACACAGTGAGACATTTATTCCAAACTATTTAGATGGGTCAATCCCATCTTGATCCACTTACTGCTCCATAAGTATTTTATTGCACCAAAAACCTTCTATCACTAGATTAAAAATTCAGGTATTCTAGCACCAAAGTACAGTAGGTTGCTTGCAAGCTACTATGGTGATCTCAGGCCTGAGGGGCACTTATATCCATATCCCTTCACGAACACCTCTTGGCAAAAGAGTGTTCCGTAGATTGGCCACGTTTTGTGAGATATCATACACCTCATCTGCATGTCATATTAGTGTCACCACACTCCTTGGTAAAGAGGACAACCAACCCATATGACATACAATGACCTATACTTGATACATAGTTATCCTATAACTATATATCATTTGATCACACTATTTTAAGAACCACTCAATAAACCCTCTCTTTATTGAATCGATTATGGTTCTAAGGACTCCATCACAAAAGAATTTATTTTAAGAAGATGCAATATGATGAACAGCCAAATAAATATTTTATTGATTAATAATTTATATATATTTACAGCTTGAACAATCATCTACATGTTAGTTGATTGGCTTTAGGACACAATTCCCAACACTTGTGACCTCGTCTGCATGCTTTCTAAAGTTGTGCGTTTGCTTGCTCAAAAAAATTTAAGCAATGTTGGAGGTAAGTTGATTACCTTTAGCTAGCTGAGCGCAGTCAACAATCCTCTTCTGACACAGGGTTTGGAAATGGATGTCCATCAACTTTGAGCTGGGGAGTTGGTCTCTCCCACTGTGAGCTGACTTGGTCTTCCAATTGGCTTGCTAAGGGTGACTTATTGCCATCTGTTGCAAGTGCATAATTTGAGTTAAGGCCTTACCTAGTTGGCCATTGGCTGCTGAGACAAAGTTGAGCCGCTAAGGTAGAGATGAAACACAGCCTGGGTGACCGAACGGATCGGAGTCCTACCTAGAAAGCTGGCTGGATCTTCTTCGTTAGCTGGGAGCGGCCAGCCTTATCAACGTGAGCTGGAGAGTTGGTCTTCCAACTATGAGTTGACTTTTGGATTTTCTTTTGGCATGAAATTTGAAAGTGACTGCCCATCAACTATGAGTTGGGGAGTTGGTCTCTCCCAACTGTGAGTTGACTTGGTCTTCATCTTTTGGCTGGCTAAGAGTGATCAGCACCGTCAACCTGTTGCACAATTTGAGAAAGGCCTTACCGGTTGGCCATTGGCCGCCGAAGTTACCGAGGCAAAAATAAAGCCGTGGAGGCTGAAATGAAGACGTTGTGGCTAAGATAAAGCTGCTGAGGCTGAGATAAAGCTACTGAGGCTGAGATAAAGTCGATTCCAGCTCTGATCATGCCGATGCCAGACTTGATCGTGCCGACTCTAGCTTCGATTGTGCCAATGCCAGCCCCGGTCATGCTGACGCTAGCCCTCATGGCTTCCATAGGATGTGCACCAATTTAAAAGATGTGGAGTCACGCGTGAAGATGGGGACATCAGAAGTAAAAGTCTTCCCGCTACCTCACTGTTTCTACCTCGCAATAGATTTGGGGTGCGTCCCGTGGGGCCACAAATAAGGGTAACATGCTGCTGGTGATCCCTAACGGGTCATACGCCGTCCGATTGAAGCACGAGGCATCCATCAAGCAGCAGATCAAGGTGACGAGAGAGGTGCAGCACTGATGTGGACATGAAGGGTAGCTACCTCTTCAGCCTACGTGCATGAGCTACAAAGAGCTATGTGCATTTGGGAGCACTTCTAGCCGACCTTTAGATTGGACCCAACTTAGCTACCCGAACTGCACCCCCAGGTGCCCTCTATGACTCCAAGTCGATGTTGACAACCGCTCAAGTAGTGCCCCAATGGTCGTACTGTGGGGCCCACATGCTTGGCTCCACTACTCATTGACGGCACACGATAACAAATGTGCAACGTGAGGGATATATCTGGTAAGCGTGCTACAGCAACCTACAGGGGCTGTCGAAATCAAGCAGCACCCACCAACTATGCTACAACCTTCCATGCCTGGCAAGACTTGGCCCACCAACTATGCAGCCACCCACATTTGATGGGACACGGCTTGTAGCTCTGACATGCCACTAGGAGGCAAGCCCCACTAGTGCTGCCCCTATCATAAATGCTCTGACAAGTGGTTACACCTCAAGTCTCACAAACTCTAGCCATCAATAAAATAGGTAAGAGGGGCCCCGACCAAGTAAACCAAGCTAAGCCCAAGTAAGGCCAAGCCCTTACATGCTGGCACAAAGAGCTCTTCTCTAAGCCTCTCTCTCTCTCGAGTTTTTCAAACTCACGGCTATTCTCTAAAGCACTAACTTGAGCATCGAAGGGTTTTCACTAGAATGTTTGGTCCTTAGGACTTTTTGCAGGCTCCCAAATGAGAGAAGCTCGCTGAAAGATCCTAGGCTTGTCGAAGAAGGCGACCGAATGCTCGCGGACATTCGAGAAGAGTGATTTAGCTACAACACATTCTTATGATCTTGAACTTGATAATTAGTTTATTAGGAATGCAACATTATTGTATTTAGTTTACTTTAGTAATATTCGCTCAGATTCATAAGAATGCAATCAGATTATTATGTTCTTAAATTTTATCTATATATTGTTATATATCCTTTGTCTTTAAGTGGTTATCATTTTTTAAAAACTAGAATATAAAATATTACAGTAAAAATAAGGATCCTTTACACTTAGAAATATTATATAAATAAATATTTCATAACACATTATATAGTACATATTAATAATAAATTAATATATTATATATGATAAAGTATTTAAATAATAATTTAATATGTTAAAAGGTCATAAATATTAATAATTTAAATTTATATATTATATAAATATGTAATACTATTTAAAATATTATATTAATATAACATATAATATTCTATATTATATATTTATTACTAAATATAAATATGATTTTAAATATTTAAATATTATTAAATATATTAAATATATAATTAAATTTAGTATTATTAAATATTTATATGCAAGCAATCTTGGTGATCTCAAATACTTTTAATATAGAAATATACATATATATATATATATATATATAGTGTTGACTAAAAGCAATGCTAGTGTGACTTAAACTACGCGCTCAAAAAAAATCCACTCATGAAGTCGGTGTCTTTCCGTGACTCTCAAATCCCATCTTCTCATATTTGGAGGGTCAAAAGATATTAGGAAAGGTTAAACCATGGTTTTAAAAATTGGACAGGACTTCAAAATGGTTCAATTAGAATCCGATCATTAGTTCGGTTTATTTTATTATTAAAGTTAATTTTTATATGACCCAATAAAAACTAGAAAAACTGTTGAATCTGCCAGTTTCAAAAACCGGTCCAACCTGGTTTTCAAACTTTTAGTTTTAATAAATATAAATAAGGTTAATTTTTTTGGGCTCAACTTATATTCTAAGCCATGGACGAAAGAACAAACGACAACTGTGGACGGAAGAACAGAACTAGATTGAAAGGCGAGAGATGGAGGAGGGAGGTGGCTCCAACGGAAATAAGATGTTGCAGTAGTCGGAGGAAATCGGAGCGAAGAAGGCAAAGGAAGATGTGGAGATCAGTGCAATAGATCCAAGCCTCGATGATGGATTTGGTGAGGAGATAGGTAGTAAGTGAGGAGACGAAGAGATAGATAGTAAAAAAGGAAGACAACCGATTTCTGAATAACGAAGAAAAGAGAATGACGATGTGTTGGGATCAAGGCAGAACGAACGTTGGATGGGAAAAGGTAAAGAAAAGAAGTAAAAAAAAAGAGAAAGAAAAAGTTTTGGAAAGTAATTAGCAATTTTAGATTCTTTCTTTTAATAAGGATATCATGTTTTATAAAGAATATTATAAATTAATTAATCAGAAAAGAGAGCAAGGCCTTTAATTTCTCAATTAGTAATTTACTAATTTAGAACCTTTGACAGCAAGAACTTATTTATTTTAGCCAAAAAAATAAAAATCTTAACAAAGTTAGAAATATATTTTATATTTATTATTTTATATTATTAAATTAAAAAATTAATTATAATATCATCCGATTCAATCAGACCAGTTTATCCAGTTGAACCGGTTGACCCATGACCAAAATACCAAGCCGATTCTTTGTCTGATCCGATTTTCAAAACATTGGGTTAAACCAATATATATATATATAACACGGATTCCACGTTTTTATTTTTCCAACTAAGTTTTTTAAAAAAAAAAAAAAAAGAAATGTGCATATTAATTTAATATCCTTCAATCTAAATCTTTGTAGGGTCATTATTAAATATTTAAAGGATAAAATTTAGAAATTTCAAACTTGTATCGAATTTCATCATCTCACCATTTCTTAGAATATTTAAATTGATGGTGTTAAAATTTTAAATGGATTGGTGTTGATGAAAATCCACATTAAAATTTATTTTACATTTATGTAATTCTTAAATTATATTTTAATTAAGTAAATTATTGAAAATTTATGTTAAAAAATCCGTATGAGATTTTATAACAAATATAAAAATCTTTTAACTTTAAAATTATTCTCTTGATTTGGATAATTTTTGTTGAGATAATCTTAGTTGGAATCGACGATATTCCAGCCGGACTTGACTGGCGAGTCCTCCGAAATTTGTGCTCGGTACGTGGAGCGATAAAGCCTGCAGCATTCCAAAACCGTCGGGCAACATCCATTATTTGGCCCCTAGGGTAGCAGCACAGAAGTCTTTCAGAGGATCCGCGAGAGAGAAGCCAAGCCTTCTTAGTTCATGGAGGAAAGAAGGTTCAGTCGGCTTAGTAGTTTGTGCAAGAAAGTTTTTCATGTTCGGTGCGTGATTAATTTTTTTTAATTGATGGCGTTAGTATAGATTTACTTTAAAATATATCATTAACATCATATGCATGATCAATCATTTCAATCATTTGCTATGCACATATAATAACGCAGTTACGATGATAATACAAATTTAAGTGTTATCATCATCATTATTATCGTTATTTTAAATAATATATTTTGAATGCAATCAAACTTAAACTAAATTTAATCAAAATAATTTTAAAATTTATATAAATATAAAAAAATTCATGAACCTTTATTTTGTTCTTTAGCTTTAATCTATTTTTTTTTCGAAAGTTCTAAAAATTAATAAGGGTCTTTATTCTTTTCTTCGATCTCTTTATTTTTTTTTTTTTAATTTTTTCTTCATTCTTTTCTTCGATCTCCTTATTTGCTTTGGATTTTTTTGATTGAAGGTAGATAAATTCTGCATTCATGGAAAGGTATTCATGGTGCGCTTGATTAAGGATAATTTTGTGCGATAGCACGTGTGCGCGGCTAATCAGCATATGTATATTCAGCATATGCATATTCAGAAGAACTTTTCTTAATTCATTTAGAATCCAACGGATCCAATGGATCCAATATGCGATCTTAAAAATAATAAAAATAGATCTAAAAATTGAGTGTGAATATTGATTCCTTTTATAATATTATTTTATATTCTAAAGATTGTTCTCTTTATACCCATTTTGTTCTATTTTATTTTTCATGTGACAAAGCAAAGGGAGCAATAAAAAATGCAAGAGAAGAATTTTAGGTGATTTTGATTGGATGCAAGGAAAAAGATGGGATCTTGAGGGGTTTTGATTAAAGCATGAGTGAAAAAGATGGATCTTGGAGGTGGGGATTTGATTGTATTAATGAGAAATGATGGCGATGGTATATAATATTTAAAGATAGTGTGTATTTAAAGGGGATGGAGGCTTCAATAGCTCTAAATGGGTAAAAGTAATAAATATTTAAATATAATATGCGCAACGCATGAGCATATGATTAGTTATGTATATTTTTGTTGTATAAAACTCATAAGAAAATCTATAATTAATACAAACTAACAATCCACACATTAGAGTCCTCTCTTCCATTAAAGGTTAAGCAATAGCTAGTTAGTGGTTTGATTGATGATAAGTACAAATGAGTCTCACTCAACTATTTGTTGTGGTTCTATTGTTCCATATTTGAAACCTCCTGTCTAACATCTCTTGGATTTTTCATAAAAATTTCATTTCACTTACACACATATATGTATGTATATATGTATGGATGTATGTATGAATGCATGTATGTGCCTATATTTAAATGCCCAAAAGCAAATCCACGACCAATATAAACTAATGATGCACACACTAGAGTTCTGTCCTCTGTTAAAGGTGTTAAAGGTCAAGCTATAGCTACATAGGAAGATCAAAAACTTGAGTGATAATTTTTAATGACCAGATAATTTGAGTGATAATTTTGCAATGGCCAGAATCCCTGTTGATTAGTTATTAGTTTGTGTAGCTATATTGTTTTCTTTATTTCAAATTAAAAGCACCATTCTCAGTTTTATCATCTTCAAAATTTTCATAGAACTACCAATGCTTTGGCTTGAGTTTCTACCATCTCTTTCAACTATGCATCTAATCTAGTATTGCACTACTAAATTCAATTCAAGAGTCTTACATGACTAATCCTACACCTTGACAACCTCTCTGGATCTACTCCGGTGCATCTAACAATATATATGAGGTCTTCTCAATCAACGGCAGCCAACTGCATGCATCATGATATACAAGCATAGGGAGGTCATCCCCAAGAGATGCCCTGATGCGGTTGTCGATGATCATAAAAAAAGATATTTTAGAAAATAATATTTATGATGCGTAGCAAATTATATTTAGTGAAAAAAATAGTTTAAAAATAATAAAAGAAAGTTTAGGAGGCAGAGGCAAATATAACCACTACCCTAAAGGAGATACAAAACAAATTGGACCACGCTCTCTTTCAAGGTACAACCTGAAAGCCAAAAAAGCCAAAAAAATACTTCAATGTCCGTTGGTGGCACGATCTCAACAGGATGCCACGATCTCAACAGGATGTCGATCAGCTGAATTCAAAGAAAAGATTGAAAGAAGGAATATACCTATATATAGGTTTTTTTTTTCTTTCTTTTTTTTTTTCAAACAGACGTGCATTTTTTTTAACGGGCGTGAGTTTTTTTTTAACTCCCGATATCGCTTTGGCATTAACAATTAGCCCCTTCTTAACCTCTTCAACCATCATCATCCTTTTTGATTGCCACCCCTCTCATATCCTCTTTAACCACTGCCTCTCTCATATCCTCTTCGACCATCATCATCCTTTGCAATCCCACTACCTCTCCATGGCTACAAAAGGTTCTACTTTTTTTTTTTACATTAATAAATGTAACGCTCACATTTATCACGGCGTTACCAGCCTGGGTGAGAGGAGATTTAAAGAAAAAAAAAACCTTCCTCTCCTCTCCTTCGTCTTCTCACGATTGTCTCCTCCTCACTGGCAACAAACATAGTTTTCCTAGTATTAAGTT